>JAOEGS010001771.1:0-64152 GCA_025447755.1 Corythornis vintsioides
TAAGCTAAGGCTCAGAACGATGACAAGGGCAGAAAGATTTCTCAAGAAATGGACAAACTTGAGCCCTCTGTGATAATGTGCACTCAGTGCCAATGTCTTTTGGAAGAAAAAGTAATCCTTAGCTTCACAAGGCACAGTGTCTCATGCAGACAGGGACTGGGATGAGATCTTGCTTTGGCTGCTCATTCACCTGCCTAAAAGCCTCTTGAAGTCACTGGGGATCCTTTCACCCTTATTTCCCACCTTTGTCAAGTGAGTGTAGAGCACCAATGTCTTCTGTTTGTCATCAAGGAGCAGCCTGAGCTTATCCTTCCCATCTCTCTTGGTTGCCCCAGCAGTTTCAGTGATTAAATTTGCTGTGTGAATGGTGCTGTGGGCTCTCGAAGACCTACTGTCTCAGCTTGCATTGAAGCATGGACCCAGAGAAAGTCCTCCAGATCCATGCCAGCATCCCTGCATTTGCAGCACGCAGCCTGAGCTCATCCCTGCATCATTTCATGTTTCTGCCTGCCTGGGGGATGAGGGTAGATTATTAATTAATCGGGCCTCATGACAGTCTTGTGCTGCATCTATTCCAGGTCAGGGGGAGGGAAAAGCTGCTTTCCATCCTTGCCTGGGGAGGCAATGGTGAACAGGGAGCACAGATTCACCCTCCTCTGCTGGCAAGCATCCAGCCCTCTCCTGTCTGTCTATGGTGCCTTCAGAGATCCCCTGATGCTCATAACAAGGTCATTTATGGATGCTTGTTATGGTCAGCCCTCTGCACAGATTTCTGAGGAAATAGAAGCAGACTTTCAACACAATCATAGTATATTTATACATTAGTTATTCTTTTAACCTTGGTCATCAGTAGTATCCTGATCTATAAGTGCTGAACCTATTTATATACTGGCTGTCATGCTAAGCAGTGTTGTACTGACCCAGATGCCCTCCTTACTGGAGATAATGATGAGATAATCTAACTTATCATCTTGCTTCCTGCTTTTAAGACTCAGAAACATATTTAAACACTGGCAGCTGGAAGCTGTCACCCTCAGTGATGCTTTTAAAACCAGTTTGTAGGTAACCCAAGAAATCCAAATCCTGTCTGTAGGTAGCCCAAGAAATCCAAATCCTGTCTGTAGTAGCTCAGGAAATCCAAATTCCCTGTGTGTTTTCTGCTGAGCAATAGCTGACACAGGTCATGCTGTTCTATGAACAAAGAAGGCCACACTCAGAGGAGAAGAAAGATGACTCCTGAGATTGTAAAGTCACCTCTGGACCAAGTTCAACTCTTGATGTCAGTGGCAAAGCATTTCCAGCCTGAACTGCATATGACAATGCTCTGCACTCAAGTGACCCATGTGTAAATGAGCCTGGAATTGTACTGATGCTTAGAAAAAGGTGATGTGAAAATAATACAGAAAACCTTGTGGAGCAATTGAAGTCATCCTCTTCAGAGGTAAGGCTATAAGGAGTAAGTCACCTTCCACAATATGTGTTGATTCTGTTCACAGTTCTTCTTCCCCAGTAAAATGTTGCCTTATACTTGAAGAGCAGATAATCCTGTGCATGGAAAAGGAAGACATTCTGGGGTAATAAGAAGCTGAAGAGCTCATCCTGGTGTGTAAGGAGGCCAAATTACAGCTTCCCAAACATCAATCTTCTGTCAGCTTTCAACACTTTACCATCACAACCTGAAAGTTCAGCTACTTGTTGGAAAACAGAAAAATGTCATCTGTACCTAGCTGCAGAGGGACAGATTAACTTTATTTAGAGTGCTCAGGGCCTTTAGAGAAAAGCAGGATAGCCAAGGGCCATTCAGTGAATGTATTTCTATTAAAACTCATGTGCGTGCAACTGTCTGGGTTCGAACACACACAGGCTGGCTGTAATTCCACTCCAAATGAGGTCATGTGAAATGGTACAGCGACCATCACTAATGCTGCTGCATCATGCTGGGCTGTCAGATAGATCCCAGGGCTTTCATGCCATGCTATATATATATTTATACAGTTGCCCGTACTTCTTTAATTAGGAGATGCAAATGCTGGTCAGAGACAAAGCAGAAAATGCCAACAAAGGCAGATCATGCTTCTGTTCACATGGAGGCCTTCACTGCTGACAAGATACAGCTGCATCAGCTGTTCCTTTTGGGGCTGTATCTCAGTTAAATCCTATTGATTAACAGTAAATTGTCTAAAGTGATGTCATTTGCCAGGGGAGGCAGAGGGGTAAAGTTGGAGGGTTGGGGCTGTGTCTATGATGCTGGCTCTGTGGGGGGCTGTACTCAAGGCAGGAGACACCACTGCCTGGACTGGAAAACCTCATCCAGAGGTTGGGATGAGTCCCTCTCTGAGTCCTTCTCTGCATCCCCTTGTTGTGGCTTAGACCATCACACATCATGTTCCTGTTCACAGCTGCTTGTGTCTGTTCTAATCTGTACTGGGAGTCATTGCTGTCCCAGCAATGGAAGTGTCCTCAGGTGTAGACAGGACCTGCAGGTGCAGTGCCCAGAGGAGCTTTGATGGACAAAATGGATGTTGATATACAATGACCTGCCCAGAGAAGCAGTGGATGCTTCCTCCCTCAAGTGTTCAAGTCCATGCTGGATGGGACTTTGAACAAATTGATCTAGTGGGAGGTGTCCCTGCTCATGGCAGGGGGGTTGGAATGTGATGATCTTTAAGGTCCCTTCCAACCCAAATCATTTTTTGATTCTAAGATTAAATTATTAACCTTGAAGATATTCTTCATTTACCCAGAAAACTGCCCTGGTGCCATTAGCAGAGTGGCCGAGGGGACCAATTAAAAGGTTGTGTACATACTTCACACTATGGAAGTTCACTATAGGTAAAAAAACCACATGGAAACAACCTGAGTATAATTTCATCCTAAACAAAAAATAAACCCATTGCCTATCATGATCCTCATTTGGCTCTGAAGTGGGATCTGGAGTGAGTTTGTCACAGTTGAAAACACCATCCCTCCATCCCTTGGCCTAGAAGACTAACATATCCATATAGGATGCTCATGTTCTTCTGTATGGTACAGTTCAAAATGGAAAGTGTGAATAGTCATGATTCTACTTTCTCAGGGCTGTGTCTTCATGGTAGTCAAAAGAAATGTTGCTGACTAGCTACAGAAGTGCTGCTTCTATGAAAACTAGGCTGCAAAGTGTGGCTGCAAAAGAATGTTTCAACCAGAAGTCTAGTGTAGACAAGCCCTTGGTGTGGTGGCTTAAACTAGGATTCAGCCCTGAATGAATTTCCAGCCACGATGAGATTTTTCACTCTTTTATTTTCTTCATCAAATGCAAAAACCCTGAAGTTAATGAGCTTAATGCTCCAATCAGGGAACTTGGTATTAGTCACTTGAAGCAGTCAGATCCTAAAGTGTTCATTTGTATTAAATCTCCAGTAAGATTTACTTTGAATTAATAGTGCTGGGATAATATTTGGTACCCAAGACAAGACAAAGAGAAGAGACATTATTTTGCCAAATTTAAAGTTCATCAGAATTACTACTATATGGATTTAGAACAGAATGAAACTTTGGGGAAGATTTTGTTATATTTAGCTTTGGCAAACAGTGCTGTTTTGAACTGCCTCTTATTCCCCAAAGAATCCTGAAAGTAAAAGAGAAAATTCTTTCCAAATAAGAATAATTATAGCTTGCATAACAGAGTCTTGCATTCAGTTACAAAGTCAGAGAAACCAATCAGGGCATCTCGCTTGTACAAACAACATCTTAAATTGCAGAAAGGAATGTTTCATGATACCCCGAGTTTCATAAAATATACAGCTTCACTTGGTTCCAAGCTTGAAAGTTCAAAAGATTCACAAAACCTAAACAATTTTCATACTTTTCCACCACTCCTTCTTCACAAGGACTTGCCCTGAAAGTGAATTCTGAAAGTTTTGGCTTGAGAAAATCATAGAATCATGGAATCATAAGATCATAGAATCATAGAATCATAGAATGCCCCAGGTTGAAAGGCAACTCCAAAACTCATCTAGCCCAGCCTCCCTGCAGTAAGTAGACACATCTTCCAGTGAAAACATCACAGTTTTGTCTTTGCATTTATCCAAAATCTTTAATAAGTAAATAATTTTGCCATTTTCCTGCACTTGTTCCTTTCATCTTTTTTTTAATCTCATCTTTTTTTTTTCAAGCTGCACATGCTTAGTGCACATGGGTGTCCATGCTTCAAGGTGTTAATTTCCTTGTGAATAGCATCCAGGGATACAGGGATCTCTGATTCTCTTGGTGCAACTGCAATACCCTCAATAAACAAACCATAACCAATCCAGCAGCAGTTAGCTCTTTAGGTCAGGACACTATAATACAACCCATCCTAAACAACTGTGTCTAGACATGCTTTGGGAATAGGGCTTAATAGGATAAATCTGGGGAATTTTCTTTCTCAAAGCACAGGCTTGCGGAGCAATTCCCTCCTACTCTAAAGTGCATCTGCCAACACCCTGGGACGCTGCACCACCACGGTGGCAATTATTGAAAAGGCAGAATAGACTTGCTGCAGTGCCAGCAAATTCCATGCTGTTGAGAAGGAGGGTGGCAGTCTTGGTAAGAGCCAGATCCAGATAAGCAGAACGACAGCTTTTCAATAGCTGGCGCCCATGGGCTGCTGCACTGTTAACGCTACCACTCGTACACATTAAAACCCTGCTGCTGCCAAAGAGTTTTCTAATGGTGGAGATCACAGAGGTTCTTGCCTGAAGTTTTGCAATCAGGCAGGCCAGGGCAGTGTGTGCAGTCAGGGGTGAAATGTGTTGCAGGCCCTTCTTGTTCAGATCCAAGGTATGGTAGGACAACAGATCTGATAGTTTTAGTGGTTATCCACAGGTACCTGGAGGACCTGCCTCACTCTCATTGCCTATTTAGAAACCAAATCACCATTTCCAAATAACTGAATGTCCCTGTAGAAAACGGTGGTTTCAACTCTCTCTTCACCTCCACTTGTTTTCAAGTAAGAAAATATAAAAATATTTTCTTAGGTGCTACCACTTCAAGGAAAGAGACTTACTGGGTTCTTGCATAGTCACATTGGAATCCTGTAATGCAACCTACCATGAAGATAATCTAATCTGGTTTAAAAACAGCTTCTATTTTTGCAGTGGTGATGAACCTGGTGTGTCCACAGAACAAGCTGTGAGTGAGCTGCAAATTCCAGGACCAATTGCAAGGCAGGAGAAGTTTCCATTTACCTTTTTTTTTCCCTTTCTGTGAAGGTTAGAGACCACAAGAGTCACAACCATGCTATTCCTTCCACCTTGGAAAGCCAACACAGGGATCAGCTTAATCTCACTGATATGGACATCCAACGTAGGTGGCTGGACATAGGTGTTTCCATGTGATTTGAGAGCCCAATGGAGATTAAGTTGAAATTGCTGACTGAATCTAGGCAGGGATCCAGCTAGTCAGATGTAGGTGCCTGATACGGAGTGAGTTATGTCACTCTTCATTTACTGACCACATTGACTAGATGTCTGAATCAGTTTTCTAAATACAGATGTCCAGTGGATAAATTTTGTGCTAGAAGTGTTGGTTTCATTGCCTGTGGAGGGAAAATAACCCTGTTTTTTTTGACGGAGAATACGTCTATGGGTGGTTGGTGAGCTTCATAGTGAGGAGGGTGGCAACTCAGTCCTTACAGAGCAAGCAGTCTCTACAGTATCACTTTGACAGATATACAGAAGGACAGTCCAGATGCTTGTCCCACTCTTCAGATCATGAAATCAAGAGGTTTGTCTTCATTCTGAGACATTCCCTGACAGCCCAGTGTGTCTGTGTGTTACTTAGATAATTAGGGATAAAATTCTCCAGTTTTCTTGCTTGGTTCCTCCAAATACAAGAAAATACAGGTTTTGAACATTCACATGGAATATTTACAAAAGACAAAGTGAATTTTATCAGGGAGCACATTACTCTTGACATTTTGAGATAGATTTTTGAATTCCTGCAGTTCATGTTTATTTCCAGAGGAAGGCACTGACCAGTTCCAACATGAGTAAGACCCAGGTCCTATAGACACAGGTGACACAATGTGCCATACCCTTCATGATTTACTCTGAAGCCATGGTCACTACCAACACACCTGTGCTGCCTGCTGGGTCATGAGACTCCCATGTGTCCAGGAAGCTTAAGTGTGACACTGAGAGCATGAGGCCATAGCCTGAGCAACTAGAGCACCAGGACTGTAGAACATACAGCCCATCCTTACAACATCAACACAGCCAGAGATCCTCCCAGACCTTCTAATGAACATATTACACTATTCCACAGTCTTTCCCAGCCATAGGGAACTTTGGGAGCACAATCTGCATAGTTCTCCCAAAAGGGAGAATAACTATTCAGAAGGGAACACCTTGCTGGCCCACCAGCAACTTTTTTTGGTTCTTAAATTTACAAGCTGTCTTAAAACTAAAGGCAAGCCAAAAGTGTGAGCCCTCCAGAAATACCTCTTAACAGAGACTGTGTTGATGAAGTTCACTGACAGGCAGGAGGAAGCCTCTGCTACAGCCAGGAGTGCCAATATGAGTTAATGTGGGACAAACCCATGTCAGTCATCTTCCATCAGCATTTTCCACATTGGAAATATTTTACACTGCAGTTTTTCTTAATTGTAGTGTACTCTGTGTTCAGAGTTGAACAGGGGAATTTATTTTGCTTTGGGGCCACGGCTCATCTTGAAGAATAAATTGCCTTTGGGTGGACACAGGAAGGGAGCAGGGTACATCATGTCCTCCTGAGTTACCCCTCGGCTTCCCAGTCAGACTTAGGCAAGAATAATAAACAAGACCAAGCCCTGGTTTCCCTCCTGCCTGAATTCCCACAGCACGTGTTGCTCTCACGTGGCTCCTACCTGAGACCAGGGAGCTTCAGAGTGAGCTACAATAGCTGTAGTCAGTGCCTCCCTTCTGCCCTGCACTGCTTGATCTTATCTACTGCAAGAACAACGATAGAAATTTTTTTTCTCACAGAGGAAAACATCAGAGATGTTATGAAACCTGTTCCTGGCACTTCCCTCATTCCATGGTGGGTGGAATGATTTAAAAGCACAAGCTCTTTCCCTCTCTTACCTGGCTCCTCTCTTCACAAGGATCTTAAACCTCTCTAGAGGGGATTGAAAAGTCTCCAAACTGGAAATGTCTGAGTGCCTTGCAGACTCGTGGATCCTTCAAAATTGCCCCTGTGCTTGTGCCCTGGCCCTGCTCATCTGTCACCAGAGCAAAACACTTCTGCCCATTTTTCCCACGGGTGCAGTGAAGCTCACTTCCCTCTGCCTGGCCCCAACTTGTTTCAGGTCAGATTAAAAGCTACATAAAACCTCACACTGCCTTTTTTAATGCATAGATGTGGGTTGATTACCAGGGAGCAACCACTTTACCTCTGCTCTTTTGGCAAGGGATAAGGAAAGAGGGGGAGGAATGCACTGGAGAGGGATGATCTGCTCTGCAGGCATCTCTATCCACAGATGAGGAGCATCTCAGATAAACAAAGTGAATCAGAGGCTAAGGCAACAGTTGCAGTTAATATCACAGGAAAGCTAACTTTTTTTCCTGGACTTTGTGATGACAGTGATGCTGATACATTCATGGGAACAGCCTCATTTTTGAAACAAGCCAAAATCACAGAATTTCTACTCCTTCACTTGCACTCAGTGATAGGACAAGGGCCAAAGGGCACAAATTATAACACAGGGAGTTCCATTAAATCATAAGCAAAAACTTCTTTATTTTGAGGGTGATGGAGATCTGGCCCAGGCTGCCCATAGGGGTTGTGGAGTCTCTTTAGAGAGATTCCAAACCTGCCTGGACAATGTGAGCCTGGGCAACCTGCTCTGGGTGACCCTGCTGGAGCAGAGGGTTTGGACCAGATGTTCTCCAGAGAACACTTCCAACCCCACCATTCTGTGATACTGTGATTCTGTGATCCCCAGTTTCTAGATGTCAGGATGATGGACAGATGAGGCGAGTCCTTCCACCCCAGCAGCTTTGGGATGCTTCAGACTCTTTAAAAATGAACTTGACAGGGAGGTAAAGGTTGCAAAAGTACTAATTCCAATGATTTAATGAAAATAAGTAGCTAGAATGAAGACATAATATAATAATGTCCCTATTGAGGAAAAGACTGTGCCAATTACCTTAGTCATTACAAGGCACAAAAGAATTTAAATTAAAACCTGAGGTGGATGAAAAGACCCACTGCAGCTCATAGAAACTGAAAGGCCAACCACAAGCTTCAAAGCAACAAATCCAGGCAGGTTCTGTGATCCAGGGATAGCTTGTTTAGCCCTGATTAGAATAAAACGGATTCAGAAATAGTAAATAAACTTCCATCCAACCCCACCCAGCTTTGGATCTGTTCTACAGGCTGAGAAGGTCTGACATTTTCATAGATGCCTTTCACAATAACCTGAAGGCTTTGGGCAGCAGCTGCTCAGTCTTGTGGAAACATTGATGGTTTGTTTGTGGTGATGAACACAATCTTATTAAAATGCTTTTCTGTGATTTGCCTACCCATAAATAAAACAGAGATGGTGTGCTTACACGATTCATTTTTAGACCACTTCAAGGAAGTAATATTCAAAGTTATAGCTTCTGCAAGCATGGGGAGATGTAGGTCTCTCTCTGGTCTTCTTTTGGAGAAAATGCATGAAAACCTGGTAGGAGGAGATCTGGAAGAGTATGCTGAAGGAATTTACAGAGTCCTGAATATGAAGTAAGATGTTATTCCAGAGGAGGGTTTAACTGTCCAACCTAAAATGATCTGCAGCTCTCCAGCAGTTGCGTGAAAAAGGAGAAGAAACAAAATAGCTGATGTTTCATGGCAGGAGAAGGGGAGTCTTCCAGATCTGCACGATGAAGCTGCAGGGTAGTAAAGTCACTTAGTGGGAAATTGTCCAAGGAATCCCTGGAACTTAATGAAAAGCCTCAGCTCTCCCACTGAACAGGAGAGAGTAAAACAACTCTTGGAGAAGACTGGTGGCCTCAGGGCTGGATTAAGCCAGGATATGGCACAGTGCAAACATTTAAATGAGCAACTATGAGCCCCCATGTTACAACTAATGGTGTGAAATGGATTACAGCTCCTTTAGTAAATGGCTGATAAATAAAATCCTTGGAGAATTGGGTAATGCTCCCTGTCCTGGCCTTTATTTCATTCTGTCCACCCCTTCTTGTTCAACTTCTTTGTCCACCTAGACCCCTTCTGGATGAAGTTGCCGGGAGAAGTGACCAGTACAACCATCAAACCTGTCTGGAAAAAGACATTACTGGGGGTGTGGCTCCACCTACTGCCATAAAGGGAAATTACAGTCATTTGCAAGTACCTTTCTTGAGCCTTTCTCCTGCTGTATTAAACACATTCAACTCAGCATATAGTCAGTCCCCTGTGATATGTTCCTGGTAGCATGATGTTGCCCTACAACTTGGTGCAAGTTGTCCATCACTTGGAGTCCTTTAAGAAAGTAACAGCAGATATGGACCAGTTGCAGGACTTGTGGGGTAAAATTATTTGGCCTTATTTATTTGTTGTTTTGTTTTAGGGTTTGGCTCCTTTGTTTTATGTTTGGAGTTTTTTGTTTTGTTTTCATATCTGAGTATCATTCTAATCAAGGACAAATTAATATCAGCAATGTTATTAATAACACAAAGCCAGTGACAGTAGAGGAGTTTCTACCAGTTCAGGAGAAAAATATGGCTCAAGGATATAACCCAGAGGATTTTTTTTCTATGGCTAAAACAGATTCTTGGCTGGTTCAAAAAAAAATGAGCTGATATTTGTTCACCTCACCCCTCATTTCCCTGCTCTTTTTTTTCACTAGAAAAGGTGTAGCTATCCCCCAGTAATGGTTTCACATCACACCAGGAGCATCTCCCAGGTGATGTAAAGCAAGATTTCAAAAAGGATTAGGCACAGGTAGGACAAGAAGTATAAGATCCAGGTTGTAAAAATCCCTTCTGAGAGTAAAAGGCACCTAGTAGATATTAAGGACCTGCTGAAAATCTAAACCTTTATCCTGAATCCTCTGAAATATTAATTAAAAAGTTGACCACAGATTTCAGCATCCCTGGGACTCCTGAGGGACACATGCTATGGTCTCATTTGGATTCAGTGGTGGTCACTGGTAATACTTGTATTGATTACAACAAAAGCAGAAGCCAGTCTAATTTTGCAGAGTGCAGGGACAGTGCATTGGTCACCAGAGACAATGACAGCCTTTCTATTGACTCCACTGGGCTCGGGGTACGGCTGTGAAAGCTGGTCTTGTGTTGCACAGAAAGGGAAGGGCTTTGGGACTGCATAGCTCCAGGGATTAGTAATGAACAAAGAGCCTTTAACTTCTAGGTCACTGCTCCGAGCCCCTGCCAAGCTTCTGGAGAGTCAGTGCTATGACCATTTATACAGAGGCAGCTGATGAATGAGTTTGACAATTCTCTGCATGGTCCTGGACAGAAAATGTCCATATCATTGCAGAGTCAGGCTTCTGTACCTTTTCTTAAGAATCAAGCCAACTTGTGAAATAGATCATTTTGTTGCTGGCAGTATTCCCAGCTGTGTGGTACCTGCTGGCAGAGAGCACAGCAGTGCTTGACCTTTGAGAAAAGATGCTTCAACGTATTTGGTTGGCCATTGATGGGGCCATGACAACATATTCGTGTTTAGCATGTGGCCCAAAGGTTTCAACTGGTGATAAATCAGATTAAATAAGCAGCTGTAAGGACCTGAATTTCTGACCAATCCATGTTGACAGCTGTTTCACCTCCTGGACAATTCCTGTTGCTGTCTGTCTCTAACCTAATAGGTCTTGTTCAACCTGAGGTGTATGTACATCCTTGAAGGGCTAGGTGAGTCCTGGCTCCCTGGGAGGCTATGGAGCAGGACAGATCTATAGCAGATGGTCTTTGAGCTGATATTAATTTTTCCCTGCTCAGACAATACTGTGAACTTCCATAGCCCTATTTCATAAAATCTTGGAATAATTCCTTCAGGCTTGTAGTCTGATGACTGTATAATTTTGGCTTGTAGCCCACTCATCCTCTTCACTAGGAAGGGTTGGACTTAGTGGCAGGACATGGAGTGCAACCATGCTATGGAGAGGAATCATAGCCAGGTTATTTCCCTGTCAGTAAATTACTTTTTGGCAGCTCTAAGTTCCTCGGCTCTTTTCAAATGGTTTCAATCCCATCCAGGATTTGCCCTTGCTGGTATCATCTGATCCATGGCACTAATAGGTGAAGGAGGTGGGGTGTGCATAAAAACAGGCATGACCATCACAGTCTGGGACTCAAACACACAGTACCTTACCCATAACAATAAGTTGCTTGAGGCTTTTACCCTTCAGCATCAGCTTTCCTGAAATGCCAGAACATGACCCAAAATGTCACAATATGGGAAACTTCCAAGCATATTGGGGTCCTCTCCATCTGTCCCAGGCAAGGTAAATTGGTACAAGTATGTAGCCCAGAAAAGTAGATGCTGTCTCAGCCACCAGAAGTTCTCAGATTGGTCTCTCTAAACAAACCACCATGAAGCCAGGACACCACAAAAAAACAGATTTGGTATTACCAAGAATCAAGGTAATTGCAGGGAATGGGTAGCTAAGTAAAGAAGGATGAGGATTTGATCATAGTATTCAAGATTTACCCATTGAATTGATGCACATCTGAGCCATGCTGCAATTTTCTACTGCTTGGTTTTTTCAGCTCCAGCCACTCAGCTATTAACTTGATACACCATTAAATTGCAGGCAATTCTCAGAGGTAACCTAAAATTAGAGATACTTCTAGGGGAGGACTGACTTCTAGTAATGGGCATCTATGTCTTGTAAGGAGGAAACCTGGAGTAGATACTTCTAGGAAAGGCATCAAACTATTTTGTGGAGCCCAAAAGAAGATCGGTTTGGTTCAGGTTGCTGTGCAAATATCAGTAACATCTTGGTGGTCTTCCCTGTGATGATGACACAGGCAATGCATGGACTGCAATTCAGATGTGACCAGGGTGGTAACTCCAGGCATCTCCACTGATCCAACGGCATTGCCATGGGAGGGGAAAACCATACAGATATTGATAGGAAAAAAACCCACCCGAGAAAATGTTAAAGCCACATCTCTGCAAGCCACAGGTCCCAGTCCTGCCACAGCAAAGCCCCTGTGAAGATGGGGAAGACACACATGTGAATGATCTACTCTGCTCTGGGAAGCCAAGAAACTCAGAGTGGGAAGGAGCTAACTCAATGCTGGTCACTGTGAACCTCAGAGTCAAAAAACATAGAGGAGCTCTCTCCTTCCTCATGGGAAGGACATCTGTGTTATGCTTTCAAATAGTTGTCTCCCCAAGAAGAGAAATCTCCCTTTAGCCTCATTTCTTTTGGAAAGAGGCTTATGCAATGCTGCATGTGTCCCTCAGAACCATCAAATCTGTTGGCTGAATCACCATCAGCAGACACAGGGATGTCTCCCAGGGACCTACACTCCTATGGATTTTGCAAGCAAGTGGCTGGGGTGGAAAGAAATAAGTGTCTCTAAGGGCTCATACAGGGGAAGGCAAAGTCACTGGGCACAAAGAACCCTCTTGCAGGAGCAGTGGGCAGAGTTGTGTGGTTCATAAAGGTCTCAGTCATGTGTCCCCAGGGTTTAGACACAGAAGTCAGTCGAGGTAGGTTTTTGAGTCGATGAGGACTTGGATTCCAGAATTTTCATTAAAATTTGTTACTATGGCATAACTTTTTCCTAGTGAGTCTCACTTAATCACATGACTCTGGGAGCAGTGAGTCTCTGTCTACTTCACCTCCCTGGTAGGTCACATCTCTTTTCCCTGTGCTCTTTCTACCTTGGCTCAGCTTTGTCCAGTGGTTCAAGTCTCATACAATTTACGTATTAGCTTTTCCTTTGAGAGGGGCAAATAGCTGGCCTGGGAATTTTCATTTAATCTGCAGCGGATTGAGAAGTGTCTCCCAAACGCTGACTGCGGTGGGAACACTGCAGACACAGCAGATCTGAATTTGGTTACAGTATAATCCCAGACAGTGCATTTTTTGTTGCTCGTTTTTGCTCAGCTTGTATTGCATTTGCCATCTGGCACTTTCTGCCTGGACTAATGAGGATTTTGCTGGGCATCGTGGCATTAACCCAGCTCATCTAGGCAAGGGGTGGTATGCACCATCTCCTCCTCATCACAGGACTTAACTGTGGTGGTCACTGTCCTGTGGGGATTTTTCTCCCCTGGATGAGAAGTGAGTCCCTGAGAAGTATATCACAGCATCTTTGTTTGTGGCTCTCATACAACAGGGGTTTAACCCTGCTCACTTCAGCCAGGCTGCCAGAAAAGACTTTTTAGCTTGTCCTGCTTGGTATCCCTGAAATTTCTTGGCAAGATTTATCCAGAGTAACCTCGTTTTAAACACCCTAAGAAGTAGAAACAGTGTAAAGCTACATGCAAGGCTGTCTATCGGTGGATGGCAGCACCATCTTGTGTTCATTTCTGGAGATGGGACAGAGGCTGCTTTCATCACCAAACAGCCTACAGATTCTCAGTCTCTTTTGGCAGCTCTCCTGAGAAAAATAATAACAATTGGCAAACGCTGCATTGACAGAAAGAAAAGGCAAAAGGTCTAGGCCAGACTCCAAGCCTCCGTGGCACCCAGGGTCTCCAGCCAGCACTATTCTTTTGTTTGCACATCAGAACAGATTAACTGTCTGTGCCATTTGTATCCTGGGAGGTGCTTCGGTTTCGTGTTCATTCCTAAAACATATACTCTGGCAAAGCACTAGAATTATCCTTTAAAACCAGATATCTGAGGATTTTTCCCACCCTGTAAAGTTGCAATGTGTAGAAACTTTGTGTTATCCAGACTGATGGGCTGTATCTGGATTTGATTATCACAGTATTAAATCCAATAATCAGTTATCTCCCAGAAACAGTTCTTGAAACAATTATAGACAGCTTCAGCCTGTTTTGAAAGAGACATTGTACAAAAAAGATTTTACCCCATGTCATTGATATGTTACAGTGAGATCAATTAATGACTCCTATAATTTCACATTTCCATATTGGAATAGATGTCCCAAGCCTCTTCCTCCAAGTTTGTAACCTCTGTGAATCTCCTCCCTCCAGGTTCCCCATAGGAAGGCTCAGGTCTCACTCATTTAAAGAACATCACCAAGACCCATCAGTTTTGATGTACCAAGTTGCACTGTAGGCATCTCTATCTGATGATGGAAGGGTGTTGGGAACACTGTTGGCCACTGTTCCATGTTTGTGAAATGTTAGAACATTCTCTGGCACAAATTTGGTCTATTTCCACGAAGAGTCACTCCTGAACCATTCCCACATTTGGCAATTAGTCCAGTCTAGGGACCATTCCCAGCTGGCAATTCGCTCACAGCCTTGCTTTGGTAGACAGCAGGTTAGTAGCAGAACTGAGCCACAACATGCAAAGTTGGTCCCAGTATTTGGGAGCATTCCCTGTTGTACTTAAATTGTAGCATGAATGAGTTATGGAGAGCTACAAAAATGATGAAGGGACATGAACATCTCTCTTACGAGGAAAGGCTGAAAGCTCAGGGCTCTTTAGCCTGGAAAAGAGAAGCCTGAGAGAGGATCACCCACCACCCTTGTCCTGTCTGCTACTTGTTGTCCCCTTTTTTCCTTTGTCAGGAAGACACTGACACAGAAGTGTTTTGAGGAGATGATGACAGTAGATGAATATAGCTGGATCTGGCCTTTTCTATCTAAAGGTGTTAAGGAGGGAGCTATTTAGAGCCAGTACAGCAGCATCAAGTACAGTTTAAATTAGATTAGTGTCCTTGAAGGCCTTCTCTGAAATTGTGCTGGAAATGCATTGATTATGTGTCAACTCAGAACCTTCTTTCATGCCATTATTTGGTTTTGAACTTGTCAGTTCTTCTTTTTGAATCTTACTCAACTATACACAAGGTTGATCCACTTGCAACATGGTTTGAGTTTTTCTGTTCCAGAGAAGATGTGTCTCCAAAGTATTAAAAAACAACCCCAAACTGGTGTCGTTGCCATGTGAAGAAGTAGTTGTAGATATAAGGAAAATGATTTCTGAGAAGAGAGGATGCATATATTAGTTACCATGTGGGGAAAAGTGAAAAACTTTATTACTTAAGTTCCAATTACATCTAGAGAGCACATCCAAGGCTCATCTGCATTTTGCTAGATGTGCAGATACAGAGATTAGATCTGTGCCAGAGAGCTTAGGGTAATCACATTTGCCATATCATCTAAAGTGTCTTCCTATTTCTATCTTCCACTTAAAAGAAGTATTTCAATATCCTGAAAAAACAAAGCAATACATTACAGTCTGATAACCTAAGTTCTACCTTATTCCATAAAGTACTTTTTATGATCATATAGCAACTCTGAAGGCTTTGAAACAACACTGAGAAATGGAAGACAAGGACTGAGATGGTCTTCAAGCTAATTCTGGTTTGAGTAACTGTTTTTACCTGGTGGCCTGTGTATCTAGAGGATTCAGTGATGGGTTCTGTGAGTCACAATCTCTTCCATTGTCTAAGTGCTGCTGGAAACACAACTGTAACAAGCCAGCCATGCATAAGAAAGGCAAGAGACACAGGAGAAGGGACATGATTCACAAGAAAGTCAGACGGGTTCCTTGGCTGGGTTAAACTCTGCCTGCGCTCTTTTGTGCATCCATGAGGTGTCTGTCTTGTTACTTTTCCTTCACTACACATGTTTTTTGCTAGTCTCTGGTTTTCCCTGCATCTTCAGAATTTGTTTACAGACATCCACATTTAATGAGATTAGAAGAAAATACTGAATAATTCATTGGAACGAATAACTGAACTGCAGTGACCTTTATGTTAATAAAAGTGCCCCTTTCCTCTGTGCAAACACTTTAGCCTTTGCAAAGCAGGGAATTCACTGCATCTGTTGAATTCACAAGTGGCTTTTTTGGGGGGGGATTTTGTTTTGTTTCTGTTTGTTTTGTTTTCAATAACTGCCTAATAGCTGGAACCAGCATTGTGTTCCTCCTGCTGACTCACTGGTTTCCAAAAGCTCTGCAATGAGTGTGACATCTTTAAACACCACAGAACATACTGTTTCCTTTCAACTGGACATAATCTGCAATGATTCAACTCACGTAAAAGAACCGTGTGGGTAGAAGTATCTCAACAGAATATGTCAGTCTCCATACCTCCAGCCGCTGTGCCTCACACCCCATGTACTATTCCATTCAAAGATTACTTCCTATCCATAAAAAGACTTTGCCTTTGTTTCAAAAACCATGTAATGAGTGTGGAATTTGGCTGAGGTAAAATAGCCCATGCTCATTAAAGTGAGTAAATCCAATTTTTGCCTCTAGCCAGATATGAAATATTGACACTATAAAGCAGTGATATAGGGTACCCTTTTATAGGGTGGCACATTGCTTGGAGTAATCAAAGTGTGAGGACACAAATCCATGCACTAAAAAGCCCCTAAATCACTGCCTGGTAAAACGTATCTGAACATTGTGAAAGGATGGGAATTCAGAGAAAATAGAAGTTACTTCTGTGATTCTGCCAGTTGATGTCAAATTTAGGATGAGTCCATTGAGGTCAACATAATTTCCTTGTCTGTATAATGAGGAGAGTATAATGTAATTTTTTTTTGGTGCACTTAGACCAAGCTCTTCAGGAACGAGGTGATTTTTCATCTGTGCATCTAAAGAGTTGAACACAAGAGGGCTTTTCTTCTGGGTGAGATTTCTCGATATAGTTGCAAAATAAATAATCTGTGAGTGTTCCTGTGTTTATGTGCAAAATCTTTTTATTTGCTTTTCTGAGACTGTTTGAGTGTTTACTTGTAAGAATGTCTTGCAGAAAGTTAAGTTGTCAGGAGAATTGGTGAGAATAAATATTCATGAGAATATTCTCACTGCAAATGCTTTTGTGGCCATCTGTAAAAGCTTTTTTATTATTCAAACAATGCTGAGCTTTTTGTAGATAATTTGCCAACAGAAAAAAAAAAAAAGGCAGCTTTTTTTCTCCTTTTATTTTTTTGAGATGCTGAAGTTGTAGAGACGGAGTCATTGCTGGTGTGAGACTTGATATCCAACCTGTGGCACAAATGGCAAGGCAGGAGTAATGAGAACACCACTGTCCTGCTATCAGAGAGAGGAAAATATGTTTGCACCAACTATTCTGAATAAAGACCAAATGAGTTAAACTACCACCTGTTTGTGAATAATTAAGGTAAACAAATGAAAGATTCTCAATTTATCAAATAACTTGTTTATTTCAGCAATTTCTTTTGATGTTGGTGTGATGCCTTTGTTACACAGCATCATTCTTCTCAAAAGGAATAATCTTCATTGTGGGAATTTTTTTTTATGTTAATCAGGAGTAACATGACTTTAATAACTTGTCCTTTGTTTATCTGTGTTTTTCATTGTGATATTAGTAGATCATCTCCAAAGTGCTGCAGCTCTATGCTTAACACACCTCCTTTTTAAATAACATTTTTCATCTCTGTTGTACAGGCAAGGAATTGTGCAGATGTCATTTCTGCCCTTTGCTAAGATCACCCTGCAAATCTCTGGCAAATCTAGGAAATGGAATTTTACCCAAATCCCTTCTGTATTCCCATTGTCACAAAACCAGCTTTTCTGTTATCAATCTTTTATTTCTTTACTTTGTGTTTGGAGCTGAAGGGAAGAAAAAAAAGTGGGAGGATCCCTCTGTTTTTAGATTTCTTCCCTGCTCAAGGGCTTGCAACCATGACTGGAGAAATATCTGTGCTCCTTGAGGGCTATTGATCTGACCCAGCTATGAGTTTTCTCATTATTTTTCTATTTCACAAGTGTTGCACTAAAAATGACCAAGAAGTTCAGTGTGCTGTTAAACTCCATACTATTTTTTAGCAGTGAGCTCCAGTCATTTCATTTCATACACGGTTATTTCTATTTTTGTTTTTGTTTTTTTTTCTTTCTGTCTTTGAAAGTCCTAATCGGATTTGTTGCTTCACTGCACTGATTTGTATTCCAAGACCCCTTCATATGTAAAACCATGCTACTCCTTGGCTTCAGCTATCATAACTTTGAACAATGCTCATGGACTGACTCAGTCTCTGCTGCAAAATTTGCCCTGATTCTGACTGACTGGAAAATGATAATGGTTTCAAACTGAAAAAGGATAGATTTAGATTAGAAATAAGGAAGAAATGAGGGTGGTGAGGCACTGGAACAGGTTGCCCAGAGAAACTGTGGCTGCCCCATTCCTGTAAAAGTTCAAGGTCAGGTTGGATGGGGCTCTGAGCAACCTGCTCTAGTGGGAGGTGTCCCTGCCCGTGGCAGGGGGATTGGAATGAGATGATCTTTAAGGTCCCTTCCAACACAAACTACTCTATGATTCTATGAATTTATGATTCTATGGCTGCATTTACACTAGTGGTAATAGGAGCTCAAGTTCAAACAATTTTTTCTTCCTCCAAATCTCTTTGTTGTCTAACCTTAGAATTTTAATCTATCTGTCTGCTTTTCATGGCCATTCAGGGTCATGGCAACTCAGAGTAGCTGGGTACTGTGTGGTTAGTGGAAGGAAGGACAGATTAATTTTGAGCATGGACTTCACAATGCTTTCAGTTCAGAAGGACTTTATGCATAGCAGACCTAACCCAAAATCAGTATGGATATATTTAATCCCTGACTTTATACCATGCCCAACCTAAGACCCCAATTTGAATGTCACACACAATAGAGAGAGTTTAGGCCCAGGTTCTGAATTTACAATGAAAAATAAATTTCCCTCTCTACTGTGAACAAAACTGGCTTGCACTCTGCAGCTCCTGTCCTCCTGCTCTCTCCCACTCCCATCAATTCTCTTTTCCTTTTCACACATCAGCTGCAAACATCTCATTTGGCTGGGATGTTGAAGGCAGGCTCATCTCTGGCAGTTCCAGACTGCTAATTCAATCAGCTCTTATATCGGCACTAACAGAAGCATGTGAAAAAGGCTCTTGAATTTTCATCACCTTGTTAAAAACTCAGATAGATTTCTAGAAGGATTATTTGATTTGCTTCACTAGGTTTTATAAAGGTTTGTACACAGCATTTAAACTATTATTATTTACTTTTAACAAGCTATTTATGTCCTACTCTCAACTGCATAATCAATACTCCTCTCCCATCTGTTCAGAGATCCTGACATCAGCAAATTTCAATTCTCCACTGACTGAGTAAAAAGGAAGGAATAATTTAAACACAGCAAGTGAATGAGAGAAAAGGAGTCTGAGGGAGACTGATATAGACTAAATCTTCATGTCCAGAGATGGCCAGGCATTCAGCAATTGTGGATCCAAGTCCTAATCTTGCTGAGGACATTACTGAGAGCACTGCAGGAAGATGCTATGCCAGGGACTAGATTAATGTGACTTCTATCCCTGACAAGAATAATATTTTGATAGCCATTAAAGCTGCTTGAGCGAGTTTTCTTTTGAATTATTTTGTAGCAACTTCTGGGGATTTTCTGATTTTGCCCTGCAACAGACCAAGAGGCTTCACCTGGGCATTTCCAGCTCCTCTGCTGCATGGCTGCACAAAGTAAATTCTGCAATTGTTTTGGTTCAATGAAATCACCCCTCTGTATGATGGAAGGTGAGAGGATTCTGAACATCTGCATGGTGCAGAGGGATGTAGAAGGGAAGATGGGTGATACAAAGGGAAGAGGTCTCAGTCTATTGCTGCCCTGCCACTATGAAGGTATCAGGAGATTCCCAAAATGATGGGGACCAAAAGATTCTGGCTTAATTTACTGTGGTGCAAATCTGGAATAAAACCACTGAAGTTTTTGAATTAAGTCACTTCTGGATGGGCTGATTTCTCTTTACTCAGAGATTGCAGGTTTAGGAACTAAAGGATTGGGGTAATAAGCTTTGGCCTGTTGGTGTTATCACCAGAAACACAGCCAGAGAGAGCACAGAGATCACAGCAGCTGGGTTTGCTTCACAGCATTTTTGGTGTTTGCTGTCTAGTTAATAAATATTCAGCACACAGGACACAGCTTAGTCAGCCAACATGAACTAACACCCATGCAGCCACTCTGCTGCTCTTACAGCTTATGCTTTAATTAGTGAAGGTTGTGATCTTCTTGTTCTGATCTCACCTGGAAGGAGACTCATCTCTCCTAACCTGTGACTTTATGCCCCTACATGGGAGACAGCTCTCCTGGTCCTACGAATATTCTTAACTTCTTAGCCATGTCTAGACCCTAAATATTGGCAGACGTTGAGTGGAGGAGATCTTATTCTTCCCTATGCTCCTGTGCTCACAAAGAACCACATCACAGCTCTCCAGAGGTCCACTGAAGACCCTCCGTTTGGAATATAGGAAGTGATTCAAGATGGTTGCTGCAGCTAAAAACAGTGGCTTGAGCTGATACAGCTGTCCCCTTTAGTCAACATAAGTGTGTGAAAGCCTTGCTGCTTTTTAGACAAGAAATTGAAATCTTAAGTCAATAACTCATTTTGGGAAGGTCAAGCCCTGCTTTTGGTGCAAAGATGGCTGTTTTTTGGCCAAACATATTGTGCTCTTTTATGAAGACTTCCTATTTATTTGTTCATTTCAGCTCACCTAGAGAAAGAGATTTGCTGTGGAGAGAACCCAGCACAAACCAACAGCTAACGTTCCTCTTCCCATCTGAATTGCGGTGCCACCAGATCTCTTCAGGAACTAAAACACATTATTAAGTTTTAACATCATCTGCTGCAAGAAAGGTCACTTTGTGTCACTGCTGACTCCTACCTTACTGTCTCAAAAACACCACTGTGGTCTGGGATTTATTATCCTCATGATAACAGCATACTCCATTTTCCCCATTTTGTCAGGTTTTGTTACTCTTTTCATTATGCCCAGTATGACCAGAGCTGCGTTGATTTGATGGGTGGATTATTGTTTCTTTCAAGAAATGGTTGCTACTTTGTCCCTTTTTCTCTACTACTTTGGCCCCATGACATTTTGGTGGAGAAGGAGGGAGGGAATAAGAGGTTGTATATTGAAGAGTTTCACCCTGGTGGAAAATACCAATGATTTAAAATAAATATACTCTCTGAGATAGCACATTACCCTGCTGAGCTCATGTACAGCAATGATAAAATGGCTTTTTTAGAAGGGATTTTTCTTTCCCCACCAGCTGAACGGAATATCAAAGTATACAATTTAAAGTAACTGTTAGAAAAAAGGTTATACACAATACTATCAACAGAAAGGAGCTGAAAATTAAATGGAAATGATTACAGGAGAACTCATTTCCTTTGCTACTGGGAGGCTAACTACAATAATAAAAAAGAATTTATAAGTGAATGCTGAGATTCTTCCTTTGATGTCTGGATATTTTCTGTTTACGTTCCTTTAAAATAAAGGGCTCACATCATAAATTAAGTGTGATGCTTAATTTTTGTTTTCTCTCCACTCAAACAGCATGTTGTCCTCCAGGTGATTATTAAAATAATGATTCACCTCTTCAGCTGCTCTATACTGGCAGGTTTTTGTTTAGACACTGGAGCAGCACAGGTTGAGTGATAGCTGGGTCCCAGGCAGACAGAATCCAGCTGCTTCTTGGAACAGAGATTAAGGGCATTTTAATTTAACATGTGAAAATGCAGAATGAAAAAGAACCCATGCCCCTAACCATTCCTGTAGGTTTTTCTTAACTGAACATCTCCTGTGCTATTCAAGTTATGCAGCCAAACTTTCAGCCCACTTGAGCTCTGGAGGCAACATCACTGCTTTGTGAGAAATCTCAGGCTGAGTGGTTGACAGTACCCCAGGGTGTTAAATACTGGTTGCACAGGGGTCCTGGATGGCTTTGCAGACCAGTGCATCACTCACTACCCACAGTCACCCTTTGGGTGCAGTTGCAGGCTGAGCTATGTTGAAGCTGGAGAGCCCAAGCACACCCACCAACATTATCATGGACCCAGACTCTGTTTAGGCAATGCACAAATGGGCAGAGTCTTGCTAGATCCCAAAACTTAAGCTGAAGGAGGTGGTGCTGGAGGTCAGACCATGATGTTTGCAGATGCCATGGTCCTACACATCCCTGGATCCATTTCTGTGTGGCCTGCCCTGGGTGATCCTTCGTTGGCAGGGGGTTGGACTTGATCACCAGAGGGCCTTCCAACCCCTACCATTCTATGATTCTGTGATTCTACAGCACTGCTGTGAACCTATGGGACTCCAGAACAGGATTGAGCCCAAAGAAAATGAATACCCAAACCTGGCAACCCTCATATACTTATACCCTAAAATTAACATTTTACAAGGAGGGAAAAGAAAAGGGAAAAAAAGTAAAAAAAAATAAAGAAGACAATATGGGTATGGAGATGCCAGGTTTAACCAAGGCAAAAGAGCATCTCTGTGAGTACCTGCTCATTTCTGTGCAGGTGTTTGGCTTTCAGCCCTCACTGGCTCCTATCTCTCAATCATTGCCACCACAGGAAAACGTTTGCTGCTTACCACGTCACTCTTCACACACCACAGGCACAGCTGGGAGGGTTTCAGCCCGTGGCCCTGGTGAGACACATACAACACACGTTTGTGGTGGCTCATAGCCATCACTTGCTCCCTCCCCCCATTCTTGATGGGATGAAGACACCTTGCAGAGAGAAGCAGATGCTTCTTCTTGTGGTTTGCCTACAGGAAACCTAACACCGTGTCAAATGTGCTCTTTTACAAGTCACTCTTAGGTTTGGCTGCTTTAGCTAAACAGGGCCACAGCTGGCATGCAGAGAGCCCTGCTTATGGTCAGAGAGGTGTTAAACCCTGTTGCTCTTCAGTTTCTTAACCACCCGAGGTGATTCAGCATCATCCTTCCTTCATCTACACTCTTGGGGTGTCCCTGCATTGGTGTTGAGCACGCCTGAGCTGTTGTGAAGGAAACATCGAGAATCACAAAATGTTTGGGGTTGGAAGGGATCTTGAAAGATCACCTAGTCCAACCCCCCTGCCAGAGCAGGATCACCTGATCAGGTCACACAGCATTGTCCAGGTGGGTTTTGAATGTCTCCAGAGAAGGAGATTCCACAACCTCCATGATCAGTCTGTTCCCGTGTCTGTCACCCTCACTATGAAAATTTTCTCCTTATATTTACATGGAACCTCCCATGTTCCAGATTGCACCCACTGCCCCTTGTCCTGTCACTGGATGTCAGTGAGCAGAGTCTGGCCCCATCCTCCTGACACTCACCCTTTAGATATTTATAACCATTAATGGGGTCACCCCTCAGTCTCATCTTCTCCAGGCTAAAAAGATCCAGATTCTCAGCCTTCCCTTAGAAGGGGGATGCTTCACTCTCTCAATCATCTTTGTGGCTCTGTGCTGGACTCTAACATCCCTAACAGTCATTTAGAGGGGGATACTGCAAATCTTCAAATGCTTAGAAATGTAATTTCTAGTCTGGATGGGGCCATATGGACAGAGTCATGGCCTCCCAGGACCAGCCTTGTTCAGATGTCAAAGGAAAATGGTCTGAATCACCCTCTAGTAGCAATGACCTCTGAACATCTGGCTCTGCAACCTTTCCTTGAATATCTTTGGTCAGCACCAAATCCTTGTCTCAGACAGTGACCTGTGCAGCAGTTACAGGGCTCACTGATCCCGCTGTCTTCACGGGTTGGAATTCCCCTGCGGAGCATCCCCCAGGATGCACAGACCCATTTTAATGGCTTTTCTAATCCCTTCCATTCTTTGTTCCTGTTTAGCCACTTTCAAGGCCCCTTTTCCAATTGTACACAACATTTTATTAAACTGTACAAACAACACGGGCATTAAAAAAATTTCCTGTTAACATTCCTGTTCTCATTAAACATGCTGACCAGCTGCACAAACTGCAGGCAAACAAGGATTTCAGGAGAGTGAGTCACTGGACCAAAGCCTTTTTTCAGGGCATTGTACATTTCTTGATGACATTGGGCACGTCTGCTCTTAGTCCTGTAGGACTGGGTGTCTGCAGGCACTGCCAGTGATATCCCAGTTCTGCCTGCAAGGCTGCATTTGTCCTGTTGGGAGCTCCAAGTTGACAGCCTGGTGCAGCAGACCCAGAAAGGCACCTCTGAAGGGAATCTGATTTTGGGATGACTCAACTTCTAGAGCTTTTCTTCTTCATGGACATGTGTGAGGACAGTTAAAGCTTTAGTACAGGGGTTCCTGAGTCTTTCCACTGGACAACTTCCCATCCTTCCTGATCAAGTGTAAACTGGTGGCTTTCTGTATTGATCTTGACACTTGTTGTGGCAATGATCCTCTTTGGGTTTGAGTGCTTAGCTCCAGGACCTCTGAGATGTATGAATGCTGGAATGAGACCTCACTATGTCTTTCTGTCCCACTGAAGCAAAACTGAATCCTAATACCTGTGAACATGCCTCTGCAGACTCTGAAGTCTGCAGGGAGCACAATGGCTTCTTCAGAACTCCTGTGCATATGTGCACAGTTCTTCACATGTACAAGGGGAGGTTACCAAAGCACCCAGCCTGTCTTCCCAGATGTCCTCAAGCCTTGAGCAAACCACTTGTCCTTCAGAAGGAGATGGGCCAAGGTGGGAATTGCAGAAATGGGCTCTGACATCACCAGAAGCTCAAATATTCTTGTGTTTTTTACACAGAAACCTATCAACTCTGTTTACAATTAGTGGGGTTTTGTCACTTCCTCTTTTTCAGATGCTCTCAACTTCAAGTCCATTGGGAAAAGAGAGAAGAAAGACCAGAAGATGCCATAAAGGAACTTCATCATTAGTGAAGAGTGGTTGGCATCTGCCACAGAAGCTCCAGATATGATACAAACTTTCAGTGAGGTGTTTCTCTGGTGAGTTCTTGATAAAAACAACCATGCATAGTCTTCAGCTGACAAAACATTACTCAAACCATTACAGAGAATCCCTTCAGTAAGGCAGATTTCAGGAAAATATTGTCTCCATTTTAGGGTTCACAAAAGAAAAGTTGCTGAACATATTTTGGTCCATGCTGTTAATCAGTGCTCTGTCAGCACAGGACAGTCTAGGTTTTTCATTTAGAAATTCCTTGTCAAAGTTGCTACAGTCACTTGGAGATTTCTTCAAGAAAAGGAAAAAAAAAGAAGTGTTAAACAACTAATATTTGAGTCTTAATTACAATGGTACTGGCCCTATCAGGCTGCTTCCTGTGGGCTCAGCTCAACTAGTTGGGAGCAAGCTCAGCTCAGCCAGGGAACCAACAACACATTTACTCTTGGCCTTTTACACAGTGATTAGTTACTCCAGCCCAGATGATGCTCAATAACACATCAAAGTGCAGTCTGAGCTCTTATTATGCAGCAACCAGGGCTAATCACTTGCTTATTAGCATACCATTGAAGTAGTAATGGGAACAAATATTATATAGGATGCACGGAGCCTGTGATCCATTAAATCTACCAGGCAGGGATGTTGCAGCTTTGCAACACAGAGGACTGGACCCATCAGTTCAGTAACACTTGAGAAGGAACCCTGAAAAACCCTGAAAGTTTAGGAGTATTTTGAAAGCCTTCACTTAGTGTCTACAACTGTTAGTTCCAGTGTGAGGCAGATATTTACACACCTTTAAAATGCTGACTACTTGAACTTGAACAGGATTTGAGGTCTCTGCCATTAAAGACCCATGTCTGAAGATTTTGGACAGTGCCCCTAAATAGATGGATTTATAACATTGTTGTGGGTCCTGGATTTGGTTTATTGCTAGTACATGCTGGAGGGTTTAAGTATTTGTGGAATGAATGATTCAGGAAAGAAAGCCATGGTATGAGTGGAACTGATTTATCCTTACCACTTTTGGTTTGAAAGGAGGTTCCATCCTTCTTTCTTCTAAAGCTTCCCAGTTTATTTCCCGGAAGAAGGCGTGCTGGCGAATGTTCCCTTTTGCTCCCAGTCTCCTCTCAGGTTCTCTCACAAAAATCTAGAGTGTTGAAGAAAGAGAAATACCTCAGTCTTTTATCACTAACAGTGTATTCATGAGGACAGTCCTACCAGATAGGGTCTCAGACTTCCAACTCAAGCATGGTTGGTGAGAACTAGGGAACCAGTTTGGATTCTTAGCCTAACATCAAAATTGAGAGACCTTGGCCATGTTTTTTCTTTGTAGGCAGACAACTTGCTACAGCACCAACAACATATGTCTGAGTTTGTAAACATTCAACTACACAGGTGAAAAACCTGGATAGCACTTAGGAGCTTTTGTCTGGAGAGTTTCTTGTTATCAGAATTTTTTTTGTTTATAAACATAAGTTTTGAAAATACTAACCTAGCCTATGTGGGGGTACATTCATCTTCTATACCTTTGGACACTTGGAGTGTCAGTATCTGTTATATACAGAATGGTCATCTTAGTAGAAATCATCTGACCTCCTTTATGTGCTCAAAGAAGTGATAAAAGACAAACCCTAAAGTGTTTGTTTCTCTCCACTGATTAGCCTGAATTGTCATAGGGGTTTTTATGGTGATGCAGGAACCATTTGGCTCTAGAAGCAGCTGAACTGTTTCAGAAGGAGAGTTTCAGGAACACTAAAGGTTTCAGAGCCCCTCTCAACATGTGTGAGCAGGCTGTAATATATGAAATATTGCTGTAATGGTGTGAATATTTTAAATGTAACCTTTACACCTACAGTAAAATGCCTGAGGCCTCCAGGCTAGGGTGGCAACACTTGATAGCAGGTGACTGAATACAGACAATGTGTCCTACTTCAGCAAATTATCTAAAGCACCTTACTGCTGGAGTTCATCTCAGAATGAACTTGGGTTATATATGGTAGAAGTTTCTTGTTACTCTATCTGGCCAACAGTGACCATACAATAGATATGTACAATAAAAACCTCCAATAAAAGTGGCAGCAAAAGAATTCTTTCTTTCTGAAAGCCTGTTTGAAAAAGAAAATAAAAAAATCAGGCATTGGTTTTTGATGAACACTGTGGGTAAAGCAGCATCAAAACTGAAGTGTCCTATGGACAACTGATTGCACAGCAGTGCAGATTCAATAGGTTAAATTCTTGTGCTGATAACACAGGCATTAAGCAGGGTGCAAAAATAAAATCCAGAGTCAGTGGCAATGAGAATAGCCCAGCGTGAAAGAGAAAATGTTGTGATATTTTTTCTTCCTAAGCAAGGCAGTTTATTGATTGGTATAAAGATGATTACTGTCTCTAATCCTGACAGAAGTAAAGGTTCTTTGTGCAGAAAGATGGCAGTGTATGTCCCAGAAATAGACACACAAAACCTCAGTCTGCTATGGTATGTCTGACTGAACAACTGCTTTTGATTGTTGTCATTACTGTCATTTTATAGCGATACCTGATCAGCTGAGCCCTGCTGCTCACACCACAGATGCTAAAACAATCTCCTGTTCTCCATCCTTTTTTTTTTTTTTTCTTTGTAGTGGAATGTTGTATGTTGCCCTGTTGCTTTGTAAATGCAGAAGTCAAGGTAGGGACTGTAGGTCAAATATGACCAAAATTTCAGGAAGAACAAGTTACCTCATGGCAGCTGAGCCATTATCAACCTCTGAAGCTGCTCTCTTCACCATGTCCCATCTCAAAATGCCTTAGTTTAGATCATGCTCAATGTCAGTCCAAAGCCCAACCAAGGAGAGGTTGCTTGTTAGATTATTTGTAGCTTCAGTATATTTTTATCTTGCAACTCTAGAATAATTTGCATCCCAAGCCAGAAAGGCTACAAAGCCAAAGTTTGAAGCTGACAGAATTTCTTTTCCAGGAATTAATGAATTCAAACCCAGTTGGAAGCCTGGCAGAATTTCTTTTCCATGGGTTGATCTGCAAGGAAATAAATCTCTGCTGGTACCTGATACCCTGTGGTCCTACTTACTGGATGTGAGGAGCCATCATCACAACTCAACAGAAAGAAGACACAAAAATGATCTTACGACTTAGCTCAGGTGTGTTTTGAGCTCCACAGACAAGTAAGTGACTTTCTCTGGTCCTATCACACTGAATTAGTTTCTCTGAACAAAAACAGAAGATGTATGAATTAAAGATGACAAAACTGGCAAAAAGACTTGTTTGATGTGTGGGTTTTTCTCACCTTCACCAAAATGTCCTTTGCATCCTTGTCAAGCCACCGAGGGTAGAACGGGTTATCCATGCGGATAGACTGGAAAAGCTCCTCTTCATCTTGGCCATGGAAAGGAGACTGGCCAATAAGCATCTCATACAGGAGGACACCAAAGGACCACCAGTCAACAGAGGTGTTGTACTTCTGTCCCAGCAATATCTGCCCAAAGAGAGGAGTGGCAAAGACATAGAATCATAGAGTCACAGAGTCATACAATGGTTTGAGTTGGAAGGGGCCTTAAAGATCATCTAGTTCAAACACCCCTTCCATGGGATACCTCCCACTAGACCAGGTTGCTCAAAGCCCCATCTAACCTGATCTCAAACACTTCCAAGGATGGGGCATCCACAGCTTTCTGGACATCCTTATGCCAGTGTCTCATCACCCTCACAGTGAATCTTAAATATCTAATAATCCTGAATCCTTCCCAATATCTAATCTAAATCTAAGACAAATGCAAAATGTCTGATGTATTTCAACTTCAGAAGGGTGACCAGACCCTGACCTTTCAGCAGCTGCTTTGCACTGAGTGAGATAGCAGAGATGCTTCTCCCTGCCTGCAGCATGAGCCAGAGCATCTGCCAGTGGTGCAGGGGTTGTAGTTTGAGGAGCTCCAAGTCAGAGACACACCTGGGTGCAAAAACTATCTTTTACACTACAGATAACAGGTTGCATGTAATTCTAAGGTTACTTAACAAATCTTTCCCTGCCAGAGAGATGTCAAATGAAAAAAGTGAGGCAAGTCATCTTTTGCCCGCTCTCCAAGTTATTCCAAGAGTTCTCATCAGGCTTGTGAAGTCCAAAAAAACAAATGGCTAAGTATTAGCATTTTGGGACTGATTTAACACATACAAGCTGTATTTTCCAGTTACAAGTGTAGCAGTGTAAGGGTACTTTAGGACTATCAGTCAGGAGAAATGGTGTGAATCTCTCTCAGCAAAACCTGCCCCAAGAGAAACATGACAAAACAGTTGCTGGTCTGTCCTCTTGAGACCAACTGAGTTACAGGTAATGTGAATTTGTCCTCAGTCAGCCCATGGTTTGTGCCTTTCTGTGTCAGTTATGAAGTGAAGGCTACATTCAGTGACCACAAGGGGTGAGTTGGAGTAACAACCTTCCTTAAGAAGGGATGTGGAATCTTCTTCCCCTATAAACTTGGCCAGGCATTTTTACTCTCAAGCCCCCAGCTTGGTTGCAATGGGATCCCCTGTGCTATAGCTATGGTGGGGGTATCAGTGACAAGCCCTAGAGAAGGCTTAATACCAGTGAAAACAACTACCCAGAGCAGTATGTATGAAACTGCTGATCATTGGAAAATGATGATTTAGAGAGGTGATCTTTACTGCTGGCTCAGAGGTACAATGGAAGTGGGTGAGTAATTTCTTGAGTGTTTTCATACCTTGTCTTCATTGCTTCCAAACTGCCACTTGGGCTCACATTCTCCTTATTGCTTTAATGTCATGTGTCTTATTAATTTAGTCACCCAGAGTCTCTATAGTCAATGGAAGGAAAATGGTGATTTAACTAACTTGCACACCACCTAAGATAGGAAGGGATGACTTGTCTTCTGAGCTGTCTGTCCTTCTACAGCACTATGAAGTGCTATCAGATGTTTCATTTTCTCACAGTAGGTGAAAGGTCTCCCCCTCTGATCTATGTGTGGCATCTAGCAAAGCAAGACCTTAATATCAGAAGTCTAAAACCCCAGCACACCTAGAGGCTGGGCAGAGGATGGCTTGAGACTATAGGGGTGCTGGTTGATTAAAAGCTCAACATGAACCAATAATATATGAATGAAAAAAACCCTGTACCCTGGGCTGCATTAAAAAAAGTGTGATCAGCAGGTCAAGGGAGGTGATTCTAGAAGGGGGCATATGAAGATTAGGAATTAGGAAGAATTTCTTGACTATAAGGGTGGTGAGACTCTGGAAGAGGTTGCCCAGGGAAGCTGTGGATGCTCCATCACAGGATGTGTTCAGGACGAGGCTGGATGAAGCTTTGAGGAACCTGCTCCAAGGGGGAGGTGCCCCTACCCATGGCAGCAGGGTTGGAATGAGATGATCTTTAAGGTTCCTTCAAACTCTAACACTTCTATGACTATTTTTTATAAGGTTTACCTTTTAAAGTATAAAATACCTTGAAATGTTTCATAGCAGTCAAAGAAGAGATTTATTAGTTTCACAATTCTCTGGGAAAAAAATAAATCAACTCAGCAATTTCATTTCAGGTTAAATACTTTTCTTATGTCAAATATTTTTTGAAATAAAAAAAATTGCTTGTCTACTGACCCATAACTCCTTTATTTGCACGACTGTAGCCAAGTTGCTGGGTCTGTAACAAATTACAGAGCCAGCAGCTCCATTGAAATACTGACAAAAAGTCCAGTGCTCCTGACTCTGGCAGGAGAGATGATCCATGAACTCTAGCAGTGCTTTCAATTTAGAGGTAAAATGTTTTATATGCACTCGTTGAATCTCTAAAATAAATGATGGTGCTGAAATAAAACTCTGAGCTATTTTAGTCTGTCGCTTTTCTATGAAGTAAAATCACAGATAATGGATTATCACTTGGCTCTTTTTTTTTTTATGACCACAAAATAGCTTTTTTAAAATTATTTTTTAAATAAAAGCATACTGAAGTGAAATAACAGACAATTGCAGCTTGATTGCAGAGCACACTTACACTTGCTCTTAGTAATACAAAAGCAATTGATTTGAAGAGACCAGCTCATGTGTCAGCAGTGGTGTAAGCTAGATCAGAATCAAACCCATGGTGCACAGTAGAAGATCAATGAATTATAGTGGAGGGAAAAAACACACAACCCAGAAGCTTTAAAAGCTATTTAGAAAGTACCAATATCCATCATGAAAAGACTAAAATCAGGAAATGGGATCTTGAAAGGTGAATAAATGGATTTCAGTGATGTCAGAGATGATGCATGGATGACTTTTAGGTTCTTCTCTGAGCTGAAAAATGGCTTTTTTGCCCCCAATTTGCCACCTAATTAGTCAAAGACTCTCCCTAGTAAGATCTAGCATTGTGTGAAGTCACCAGGTTAAGGGGAGTTTTTTTATTTTCTGGAGGGATCTAGTCAAAACTATCTAAATTTACTAGGAAATAAATAAAAAAAAATCAAGTTTGTGTCTGGAAAAAAAAGTGGAAATAAGGGAAAGGGCAAAGTACGTTGCTGTGGCCAAGCTGGAGTCTGGTGTCTGTGACCACTCAGATTTACTGCATGGGCACATGGAGGCCAGGCTTTTCTCTACCAAGTATCAGGAGATAACAGCTGCAGAAGGAGAAGTGGAACTGTTGTTTTCACATGGAGCTTCCTGAGTCAAACAGGACAGAGCAGGAGCTCAGTACAAGCTCTGCCTTACCCTTATTAGCTCAAGCACATCCTAGCCCTGACACAACTCTATCATCTCTAGATGGAGCTTTAGAGCCTCCCTCACCAGGAAGCAACTTTTGGAAGCATGTACTCCCGGGATGGATTCATGCAGTGACGTCAGTTGCTCTCCCACCACAAACAGCCAAAGTAGAGAAGCAGGTAGTCCAGAGACCAGTTAGCAGGTAGGGAGGTTCTCAGCTGGCACCCAGACAGTAGCATCTTGCTGGCATTTAGAGGGAAAAAAATCAGGATGTATGGCCACTCTCATGCTTAAGTTTCCAAGCATCTCCATCCCTTCTACAAGCAGCTGATGGTTGTTTTTCTATCTAGACAGACCTTCAAGCCTGTGCTCAGTTTTATGGTTATGCCTCTGACAGCAGAACCTCTTCAGAGCATGCAGGGCCTTATTTGGGAGGGTGCTTGTGATGCAGACTGTGTTTGCAGCCAACTGAGAACCCATCTGAGTAAGAGAGAAGCCAAAGCTTATGGGTGTCACCCCTGTTCAAGAGTATCCTGGAGGGAAAGTGAACCCCAATCTCTGCTTTATTTATTTTTATATATTTATTTTCTAAGAGGTGGTTAAACATTGAGTAGGAGGGAGAATCAGCTCCAGGTAGGCATTTTGTCCCACCTTTTTCTGGTTTAAGTTATGATGAACACCATGCCTTAGAAGTGCCCATAGTTCCCTACCAGCTATCAAGGAACCTGTACATCCATGAAAGCCTATTGTTAGCTAGTTAGAGAACATGATTCCCATTCTTCATGCTGTTTATGTCCTGCAGGACCTGCCTCTTGGAGCTTCTTATGCCATGGTTGAAACTTAATTCCATTAAGAATTCTGTTTCTTTGTTCAGCCAAGAATCACTTGACTCCCAGGATCATTTGCACAAGAAAAAAAAAAAAAGAATTAGCCACAAAAATATGCAATGCTAGAGAACAACACAGACTCTAAGTCAAACTGAAATCCAGTTTCTAGAGTGAAACTGCTCAAAGGCATGTTATTTCTCTTTGCACCCTACACCACTGATCAACAATCATGTCTAGACACATGTTGTCTGTCCCACAGCAGCTCATACCTACCTCAGGAGCAATATAGTCAGGAGTCCCACAGAAAGTACTTGTCTTCGCATCTCCAAACATGTTCTCCTTGCACATCCCAAAGTCAGCAATTTTGATGTGCCCCTCGTTGTCCAAGAGGACGTTGTCTAGCTTCAGGTCTCTGTGGTGGAAGAGAAGGAAACCCTTCCTTTTAAGTTTTACAGAGCCACACAAGTTACTTTAGCAGGTTACACTTATTAACTTGTTATCTGCCTTTGCATAGTGCCTATGTGTTGTAAGTACAAAGGAAAGCTAAGGGCCAAGTGAGGAGCTGCTCTCTTGGACTCAATATCCCTCCTCTTCATTCCTCTTGTCCCACCATTGATTCATTTGCTGGAGAAGCCTTTACCAAAGACATCTTTTAACAGGACTTGTTGTGATAGGACAAGGGGTGATGGTTTTAAAGAGGGAAGATTCAGACTAAATATAATGAAGTTTTTTACGCTGAGGGTGGTGAGATCCTGGCCAAGGTTGCCCAGAGGGGTGGTTGATACCCCATCCCTAGAAATATTCCAGGTGAGGTTGGATGTGGTTCTGAGCAACCTGATCTGGTTGGTGGTGGGGGGTGGACAAGATGACCTTTTAGGGTCCTTTCCAACCCAAAACATTCTATGATCTTCTAAAATTGACTTCCTTTGAGGATGCTGAACAGTGAAACTAAAAAGAGCTTTGCTCCTGCTGGTACTTCTGCCCTAAGACAACCTGGAGAAGGTGAGCAAAAAAGGATCAGCTAACACTCAGTTTCTCCTTCCTTGGGAGTCTCTGTACTGTCTCTGAAGCTGCTTTCAGATCTTCCTCCCAGTGTTGGAAATGGGAAGGATCTGCAAGCTCTGCATGGCTTGCAGAGAGTCAGAATAATGCCAGACATCATCAGAACACCCACCACCTCTTCCCTGCTGGGCTGCACTGAGTCCGGGAGATTTACAAAACCCTTCATACTGCTAAGCTGTTGTCAGGTTTCAGGCTCTCACCTACTGTGGGAAGGGAAGATCCCAGAGAGATTAAAGAAAAAAAGAAAAAAAAAGATAAAGAAAAGAAATGCAGAGAAAAAAATAAAAGCAAGCAAGTTGATGAATCACAGCCATTGATAGAGAACAAAGAGGTCCCCATGTGGGAACAACCTCTAAAAGGAGAGAAAAGCATGTAAAGAAAGAAAATAGCAGAAAGAAAGGAAGGTGGGCACAGCTCCCATGTCAGATTTTTACATCTTACCTAGAAGTTTTTGCTTTTAATTGAAAAAATGTGCTCCCAAAGCACCCAGACACAACATCTGCTTGTGCCCATGGTTAAGGATACAGTTGGTCTTGTCCACCTCTGCTGATTCACAGACTACCCACATTGTCCTCATCTCAGGCAAGAGTCCTAACTATGAGGCTGCTATGTAGCTACATTCCCAGTGACAACTGTTTTGCAATGTTTTTGTGTTTGGTATTCCTTCCAATAAAGTAATTTCTAATGTGTGATACTCCTGAGATGATCACCTACAATTACTTCCCCCTGTGCAAAGCTCCTCATCTCACCTCAGCCAGATCCCAGGCAGGGTGGGGGACTTTGTAGTGTCTACACACTAAATTATTGTCACGGGGCAATTGTTCTTTGCTGCTAGAATATGGCCCAAGAAAAAGTGGGAGTCATCAATCAAAAAGAAATATAGAGACAACTTCGACATTTGCCTTCCAAGTGGCAGACACTCATGTTGTCACAATTTCCAGCTGGAATGACTTATTTTAGTTACACCATTGAGATCAATCTCTGGCTGCCAGCACTGCTTTTATTCATCTGGTAGATCGAAGGAAAACAAAAAACCCATCACCTACAGTTCTCTTTCATTATTTTGATGAGTCTCAAAAACTCATTGGCTCCAGAGATTGGAGTTTCTGCCAAAAACACTCCGGCTCATTCATTAAAATTTAAGCCAAAAGTGGCTGCATGAGACAGAACAGCTGGATTCATTATTCTAACTACATCACAAGTCATCTAGTTTCAAAAATAATTTCTATCCACTTTCCTAAGTGCTTAGGTAGCTCTGACTGAGATACTTGATGGCTGCACATTCTCTACCAACCTCATTGTCATTGCCTTCAATGAAAAAAGCAAAAAGAGTAGGATTGGTGAAATCTTTTTCTTTCAAAGCTCAATATCTACACTGGCTCCTGGGAATAACCCCTTTTTTCCTATCACTGTGCTTCCTCATGTCTGGCTATCCCAAGTTGCCCATGTTTCCCAAGGCAGCAGACTCTAAACATCTCTCCTTTCATGAGGAAGCAAGTCCCAAGCCCTGATGCACCAGTAGTGTAGCAACTCCAAGTAAAAAAAGGTGAATTCTGAACAAAATGTCAGCATCAGCAGTCCTGCCACAAACTCACCATGTCCTGTACAGACTGTAAATCAGCTTTTTTTGAGAAATCAGAGAAAAAATGACAGATGATTGGCTACATGATTTGGGAACTTCAGAAAATGTTTCCTTTCAGTCATCCAAAACAATAATTAAAGTCAGAAGCTTTCTGAGACCCCAGAGATCATCTCATTTTAATGCTATTTATATTGACCTCATAATCACCATTATTGGTCAATAAAAATTATAAGTGGATCCATGTGAGTACTAACAATGAATAATAAGGCAAGTCTGTAAGAATCAAAGCCTGTATTTTAATGGGAGGGAGGATTGTAAACAAGCCATTCATTTTTAGCATTTGTTCCAATGTTCACACTATGTGACAAACACTGCAATAAGCTCATTTTGGTTCCAGCAGACATCATTGCTTTAGTGAGCTTTGTCATTTCTTTATGACAAGCTATTTGCTGCCTGCTTTTGCAGAAGGCTGTGAAGCAGTAACTAACTTCTGCCATGAAGATGAGCTGGGCTAGATTTCCCCAGAAATACAGTGCCTTGTTTTGGCCACTCTAACACAGGTTTGATGAACCTTAAAAAAAGCCCTCTCCTTACCACAAGAAGAGCTTGGTCAGCTAACTCAGATTCATGATGGTAGGTGAGATGAATCCCATCTCCCCATGGAACTCTACACAGCAGACCTGTTAAAAACCCTAAAATGAAGCTGTATCACAGTTTCCCTTCACTTGAGCTTGTCACCACTGTTCCAGGGTAACCAGCACAATAGGTACACCAAGTTTCTCATAGCCACCTTGACCTCATACCTTCACAAATGGAAAACTTAAACTGGGTGCCTGTGTTGGGTGCTATATGAGTGACTCTGTGTAAATGCATCAAGGGGCTTGTTACAATGCTAACTAAAATAGGACTGGATTCTCAAAAAGGGCTCAAAACTGCCTTTTCTACATTATCTCCTCAAAATAAAACAGCCAGGCTCTGCAAAAACAAGATCTGCATAGAAATGCAACACTAGTAAATACATCCAAGCAACAGTCTCTCCCTTGCCATTAACTCCTACAGGGAAAGCTGGAAAAGTTTAACAAATCAGACACTAAAGAGTAAAATTACCTGTATATTATGCCCTTAGAATGGAGGAACTGGAGCCCACATATGATTTCAGCAGCATAAAACCTGAGGGACAAAAGACAGAAATTAGCATAGATGCTTCCCAACAGACTCTTTCAGCAAGACCCAAAAGGGTAGAAACTTTGTCTTCCCAGAGACAAAGGTTCAGAGTGTCTCCAGAGGGCTGGGAGCAACTGGGGTTTCAGGCAACTGATGGATGATGTGAGATCCCAAAAAGCATGGATGTATCTAGCAGCCCAGCTCCCACTGAAGCCACTTTGTGAAATGGTAGGGATCTGAAGCCACACTGCATGGCTAGCTGCATGGTTTTTTTTATATGCAACTGACTCTGAGGACATGTCCTTTAGTGCTCAAGGATGTCTCCAGATCATCTGTGGAGCAAAAAACCACTGGCTACCCTGCCTCCCCTCAAGACATAGTCCCTATTGCAAAGGCAGACCAGGTCATGTCTGCATATTTCCCTTATTTAGATATTTCAAGTGAATCAACGAGTTATAGTGATGCACCAGGTTGCAAATAGGAAAAAGAGCAGCTCTGATTTACCATGTTCAGTAGCTGCTGCACTAACAGTGGAGTGATCCTAGCAATAGGACAGGCAGATGGGCACCTGGGTTTGGGGACCACAGACAATCTCCTTGGCTTGCCAAACAGAGTTTTTCACTTGCTTTTGAAATTTGATCCAAGATCTGAACTGTCTACCAGCATGGTGGCCTTCCTCTGGAATTCTTTTGAGTTAGAGATTTTTGTTCTCAACACATGTCTGCTTAAAGGACATCACACCCCAGTGCAAAGCAGCAGCATAAGGCTGAAGCAACACTGCAGAATGAAAGTGCTCTCCCAGACTGGAATGTAACCACAGAGCCATAAGCCCTTCCAGTATTGTACAGCTCTATGCCCTCAGTCTTCAATGCATTGCCCCTTAATTCTGAACATTCAAAGGCTTTTGAAAAGTAAATGAAATTAAACACTGATTTAAATGAGGCTGGGCTTTTTTTTTTTTTAAGATTATTAAATTAAATTTAATTCCTACGGTGGTTTCAATATTGACTTTCGAAATACTTTCTGCTTGCAGAAGGATTAAAATCACGTTTCATTTATTCTAATTCTTCTATTTACTTTAATCAAAGCTAAATAAATTTTTAATTCTCTGCTGGTGTATTAATTTTTTGTTTAAATTTATCTTTCATACTTTTGATAGGTTTTATCTCTTTTATCCCTCCCTTGAGCTTTTAAAGGGGAAAAAGGAAAATCCCATTACTTCTAACAAACAACAGTTTCACCTCGATCACTGGACTGGGAACCTCAGTTTAAGGGGGTCCTGCAGCTTGGCTACAGGCCACCCAGTGTTGTAAAGAACAAGATGTTTGATTCCCCAGATGCCTGAAAATACACCCATGGGTTTCCTTTGATGATGGTAAATTTGGGGTGAAGGTAGGGTCCACAGTGTCATTACTGGGGCTGAACAAGAACTCACTGAGTGCAACAAAAGAACCACCCCAGGGCTGCTGTTACTCACATCAGACACCCACAGGTTGCTTTAAACGGGCCCTTAGCTGTGGGCCTTGTAAATATGATCTTTTGTTTTGTTCAGTTTGGAGAGAGCTGAGATAGAGTGATTCTGTTTCCAGCACAAGCATTATCCCCGCTTTGCAGCTGGGTAGGGTGCAGAAAGGATTTGCCCAGGGTTTCTTCTATGGGACAGTGTCAGAGCAGGGAATAAAATCAAGATCTTTGGTGTCTGCAGCTGCTGCCTTTGCTTCTACCACGTGTGAGACCTGCAAGCCAAAAGGTAATAATAGTATCTTACGTTGCTCTGGGAAGGTCGAACTTATGACAGCTCTGGATATGGAACATCAGGTCTCCTCCATTGAGGTATTCCATCACAAAAAAGAGGTTTTCCTAGAGAATGAGAGAAGATGGCAGTAAGGGCTGGGGAAGGGCGAGATAAAAGTAAAAAAACCCAAACCAAACAAAAAAAACCAAAAAAACCCAAACAAAAACATAACACTCAGAAAGCACTCAGAAAGAGGAAGGAAAAGATTACAGAGAGGGATTTGGAAAGAAAGCAGTTTTTTTCCTCAGATTCCTTATTTTCCTCCTTGTTCTCTAATCCCATACTCACCCTCCCTGCTCTGATATGTATAAACAGCATTAGCAAACATTGCAAATCCATTTATTAACCAGCTGGTGCCATTAAATTTTACAAGCAGACCTCAAAACTCACAAGAGGGGGATGAGTAAGTCTCTCATGAGTGCCTGTATAACAGAAGGATTAAGGGACCAGATTCCTGGGGAACCAGTGGAAGACACAGAAGTAAATCCCAGGTCTCCACTGGTCCCCAGCCCAGTTCATTATCCATCCAATGGAGTGATCTCAAGCTATTGCCACTTCCATTCCTGCACATCTTTTGTGGAGGCCCATGGGTCTGATACCAAGTTATCAGACTCTGGCCAGGTGTTGTGACCTGTTTTAAACACACACACTTGATTTTAGCCTCTGTCTGTTCTGAAGTAATCTCCATGCTATGTCAAAGTTTATTTATCTTCTATTTGTTGCCTATTGCCCACCACTTTTTTTATCTTTTAAATAGAGTTATTTTCATTTATATTTGTAACACTTAAAGATTTTTATCCATAAGATCTAATGTAAGCATCTCTGGCAGCAAGCCAAGATCTGGTTATTTTCTAAAACAACAGTGTTTGTCCCTTTCAAATAACAGCTGCTTGCTCTAATTTGTGCAATTTCTTTAGCCAGATCCTTTTAATTACAGCATTTTTATTTAAATGGACGTCTGGCTGGAAACCCTTCCTGTCATGCAACAAGCACTGGGCCAGATCTGGTCTCCCAGAGGAAGAATACTAATTTTGTCAATAAACCAACTGGGTGTAGGTTTTTAGTTCGAAGGTCTTTCATCTGTAGGGGTCTGTGCCCATAAGTCAGTTTAGGCAAGTAAAAAAACCAACTGGAGATGGGGAATTTAGCACAGAAATGCATAAATTGTGGAAGCAACGTGAGCTCAGGAGCCCCTTCAAGAAAACTGTTGAACAGATGGTTGTGAGATTCAAAGATCCTTAAATGAATTTTGTGGCTCAACTGTCTAAAACTATGAAGCTCAAGACTACAAACTTAACTTAAGTGTGGTTAATATTGAAGTTCATGGCTTACCAGGTGCTATAGAGTGGTACATAAACATGATTGAAAAGATGGCATGACTTTGACTTTCCCACCTTGAGACCTGGAAGTTCTCCTTGCTTCTTACAAAGGTCAGTTGTGTGGAATGGCCCATGGAGAAGAATTGCTTGAATGTCATGACTATTAGCAAGGTAGACTCAAGCAGTGCAAACTGCAACAAATTATTGGAGACAGCTTCCTAAGCTCAACATCTAAAGAGCCTTAGAATTCATTAAAAGTGGGAAGTGGCTAACCACCAAAAATTCAACAGTGTGCTAGAGGTTAAAAGGTTAGAGCAGCACAGAGGAGACAGAGAAACTGACAGGCTCCAAACTACACTTCCCCTTCTCCTTACAAAGTATGTGATGGCTTCTGTCTTCTACTGCCGGGCTTGGAAGTCTGTTAGCACCTGGAGCAGGCAAGAGTGGATTAAGTGGATCTCTCAAGATGTGGCAGCTAGGATGGCATGACTTTGGCCTGCAATGGCAATGACATCCCCTGCAACGGGCCTATCTTGGGGACAATAAGCAAAGAGGAATGCTGTTCCTCAGGGCTGAAGCCCCCACAGCTCTGAAGAAGTCTTGAGAGTAGCCCCCCCACCTTCACCCTACCTGTCTGCCTTCCAGATGACTTGCTGACCACCCATGAGAGCATAATCAGGTAGCAAATATTCAAGCCAAACTTCTGGTCATATGACAGAACAATTCTGGTCTCCTGGAAGAGTTTGGGGCCATCTTTTACAATCATATTGCTCAATGACTGTAAAGTCATTTCTTGCACTCAGTGATGGATACTACACCCCAGAAGAGCTGGCACTTGTTGCCTTGAGGACACCCATGTTTCAGATATTCCCTATTTTCATATAAACTTCCAGGTGCCTTTTGCACTGCAGGAGAGAACACATCACAAACCCCTCTGCAGGAGAACAAAGTGCTGCTCCTACAGCAGGCAGAACCATACAACATGATGGTGTACAACAGTTAGACATATACAGGTGTGCTTCCTACCCACAAAACAGCACAGTTCCCTAGTCAGGTCAATCCTGCCAGGTGCTGAAAGACTTAGCTACAGCAAGAACTCAGTTTCTTGCCCCATCAATCGTTCAGTGTCCTTGCTGAGCTGAGCCACCTGCTCCCCCTGCATCTCCAGGCTATGGCAGGGATGGAGTTAAACCAACCTGCTTCTGTTCTGTGTGCAACTGCTGTGAGAATGAATAGTCACTATCAGAGCTGCTTTCAACTTTATAAACAATGAGTATAAAGAAGGCAGCATTTAAATTGATCTTTTGAAGGTACACCCTGTAACAGGCTCTTAAAATTCTCAAACCAGCTGGAAGCCCTCCAGAGCACTTTTTTTTTTTGCAGAGATTTGGAGATTTGGTTTTCTTTGCATTTGAAATCACTTGCATTCATACAAATACACAATTTCATACCATTTGCTGAAGAGAAAAAAAAAAATTCTTCCCCAGGTTTTGAGGAGGTTGAATATTGGACAGTGTGGCTTTACCCCTATTTAGAGCAGTTACTCTAACAAACAGCTCCACATGGAGAAGGCTCCTCAATGCAGATAAATGACCTAACCCCACTGCACACCCAATGTATTAAGGCAAAGTTTGACACTATGCCATTCCTGCAGCTGGTTCTTGCCTCACATTTTCATGCAGCTTGACCCATCCCAGCCTGGGTGCTCATCCATGCTTCAGATCTATTTTATTTCATAGGATTGATGGCAGCCAAAGGTATTCTCCTTTGAATGAGCATTGCAACAACATCTATCACTTAAAAAAAACCCACCCATGCTTGTGAGCTGGCCCCCTCTTTTCCTTTCCAGTATGCACCACCTGTTCACACCACATGGGCTGACACCACCCAGAAGGGTCTTGTAAGGACTATATATTTTTGATGTTACAATTACAGCTGCTCACACCTTCTCTGGCACAACCTTGCTGAAATCCCAAAGCTCTGCTGAGATTCTCCTATTTCTACTGAACCATGTTGAAATTTTGGCCAGGACTGAACAAGACCTTGCCAGTTTTCCTGCCTGCTGGTTGCAAGAGACAAAACCCTCAAAGGTTACCTAAATTTCTCAATTCTGCCCCAGCTTTCACATCAGCTGTCTTGACTTTAGCCAACTGGCCTTGAATCAGAGGTTTTGAAGCTCATGTATCCCCCACAGAACAGTAGGAAGACAGAGAACTAGAAACCTTGCAGCTTCAAGATGATGTCTCCCAAATGGTTTGTAACACATGTGAAATGCACATCTGCCAACCTACACACTCTGATTCAGGTCAAAATGTTTCAGCCCCATCCCTCTAAGGGCAAGACAAAGAAGAAAATGGAAATTGTCCTTGGAAAATGTTGCAGGAATTGCATTTTCCTTCAAGGAGATATTTTAAATGAGAAATCTCCTGAAAACACTCATGGAAATCACTTTAGAGCCTAAAAATTTTAAAATTACAAACACACTCCTTATTTAAGATTTTTCTCTTTCATGACAGTGTTAGAGATTTTAAAGTCAGTTTTAAGCACATTAAAACAGACCATGTGAAAATGGTTCTCCACCAGAACTTTGAAAAGATATAATAGATTAATAAAACAGAAAATAAATGTTTGTGACATTTGCTTTTAAATTACAATAAAGATTACTTCTCTTTTGGGTTCAGATTGTCTTCTGTGCTGCTATTTTGTCTTACGAGCCAAAATGCCTCTAGACTGAATTTGCATTTAGGTGAAGAGTCTAAATAAAAACTGAATCAATGAAGTACTTAACAGAAACAAAAGTGATTTTCAAATAGGGAAAGCTTATTTTTATCACAGAAGATCAGTGAAATGCAAAAAGAATAAAACATAAGCATGGGATGCTAGTCACTGTTTTGGCATTACTAATTTTGGAATTTCACAGAATTATAAACAAATTTTTCATCCTCTTTACCATAACAGCATCCCTGCAAATCTAGTACAAGAGAATGGCTCTGTGAGCATGTTGTTAAAACTCACACTATATAATTATGTCAGCTGAATTATTTGGATGCAAGGATTGCTGCTGTAAATTAAAGCAGTCAAGTTCAAAAGAACAAATCAGGAGAAAAAAACCCAGCACAACAACAACAAAACCTAACAAAAAACCCCACACATTTTAATTTATTCTCATGTAGCAAAACACGAGAAGTATTGAGTTTCAAAAGCACTGATCACTCAGCCTCTGCTGGAATAAAAAGAAGCATCATCAGGTGCTTGGTGCCTACAAAAACCTGTCTGCAGGGCTGTCAGGCTTTAAATATTTCAGCATTCACTGATTACTTGGGCTGGGGCCAGGAAGAAACTCATCCCAGAGCTCAGCAGTCAGCAGATTATAGGATTTCTCTTCTCACCAGAGAAATGGGGACTACCGAGGTTTTTAATTCAGTGGAGGAAAATTCCTGGCTTTTGCAGGGGCACTTGGTACCTGAAGCAGCTCAAACTTTGAGAGCCCAAGTTATCAGATCCAAGATGGCACTGACACATATTTCTGTTTGAAACTATTTATCCATCCAGTGAAACCTTAGACTAAAAAATAAAATCAGCTTTTCAATTGAAAATTCAATTTTTCAACATGAAAGTCCAGAGGAGGACTACATAGCAACGCCCTGGCTTCTAAAATGATTGCTCTAAAAGGCATGCTAGCCTTTGAACTATGAAAGGCTGTCCCTGGCTTGTCACAGATCTGCTCTGAATGACTTTCACAATCATTGCTTGGCTTGCAAAGGTCAGAAGAGAAAAAAACATCAGCTAGAAATCAATCACAGCCCAGAGTGGCTTTGGCCTAAGCAGATACATTCCAGCTTCTCTATCTGTGAACTTGAGGGCAAAATGGAGAGATCAAATAATTTTTAAGTGGCAATGTTGGGTTGAGATGGATGGAGAGTCTTTCTATATGTCAAGAGGTCAATGCTGTGACACTGCCCAGGAGACAGTGAAGATCACTTGGATTTTTGAGTCTGGCACTCATGATTTTTTCAGGCACTCATTCCTGTTCCATTCTTCAGGTTTTCCTTGCCTCAGCCACAGCTGGAAGCACAGTCTCCTCCTTAATCTGTCTGTAAATCCTACTTGGCTCCTGGCATGACTCCATGAGGTCTCTCATCTTTTAGCTGTTGTCTCCTGTGGGAAGTGGACACTTGCATGCACACACTGCCTGAAATCAGAGTTGTGGGCTGCCACTGATGTCTCCATCACAAACCATGACCTCCAGCTTCCAGACCAGGGCTGGATCAGGCTGGACCACAGACATGACAGTTCTGCTGCTACATGCAAGTCATGAAAATCTGTCACCAGGCAACATCCCCTTGGACACCAAGAGTTGCAGGCAGCACAATCAGCTCTCCCTGGAGTGAAATCTCCCTCATAGGGCTGTGACTGTAGTGAATAGTTTGTCTTTTTAATTAAGACTTGATTTTCTTTGCTTTTGGAATTGGGTCATTAACATTCTCCTCTGAAATCCAGTCCAAATAAGAGGGAATTAACTCCTTTCAAGGGAAGGATCCATTCCTAGGACATGCTGCACTCACTGGCTATGCCACTGAGGTTCTGTTTGTTTCTCCTGAGCCTCCAGAAGCAGCAAGCCTCTTGCTGAGCAGGTCTTAACCTCACACCAAGAAGAGTTTTGTATCACTAAATCTTGGGACTGAGTAAGGACTGGGAGCATCCTAAGGAAAAAACTGAATGAGCAGCCTTGAGAGAATGTTGTTGCTCTGAATTTGAGCTCAGGGAAGAGCAGTCATCTCTCAGGAGGGGTTTGAGTAGATTGAGATATTGTCTTGTCTGTCCAAATTTCCTTCCAGCATTTTTTTTCTATGCCTTTTGTGTGCTTTAGTGTTAAGATGGGTGGTGGTGGCTATAGGAAAGGCTCTGGAAACCTAATCAGTTGGTGGGCTTGCTGCCATTTAGGGCCATGAAGATATATATATTACTTAAATGTCACTTCAATTTGGAGTCTTAAGTAGGTTTTCAGGTGAAGCTGCTTTATGATGTACCTCTGAACTGCAGCCTTCACAACCAGTGCATGAATTATGACAAGTCTGATGCAATTTAAGAGTAACTTGGGGCAAAGAAGATTCCCAAAGTGAAGGATAACATTCATTCCTCATAGCCAGGGTTTTTTGAGTTTGCTCTGTTCCAGGCTAGCCACTGCAGCTTTCTGCTTCACAGTCCAAGAGGTTCAGATGACAACAGTGTGGGTACATCTGCACCTGTGGAGGTGGCCTCTGCACATCCTTGGGTCTCTGCATAGCCACCTCAGTCAGTCTTAGATACTATAAACCTCAAATGCACTGTCCAGGTTAAGGCAGGGAAAGTAGATTAAATTTCTGGAGCTACTTCCAAGTGGTGAAGCCAAAGATCACTTCCCTCAGCACCACCTCATGTCTAAACTATTCCCTAAAATCTAGCAGACTTAAGTACTTCATGAAATGTCTGTGTAAGCAGCAAAACATCCTCAGCCTGTGGAAGGTGAGAGATCCTTGTCTTACCTTGGTCTGGAACGTACAGAAGACATGAGTCAGAAATGGGTGTTCCCAAGCTAAGGAGAGGACTCTCTTCTCCACCATTGTGCATTCAACATCATCATCCATCAGCACCACATCCTTCTTCAAGGTTTTCACAGCAAAATACTGGTCTGTACTCTTCAGCTCAGCAAGGAAAACCTAGGGTGGAAACAGCTGCTCAGAAAGAGTGATGCTCTTCTCTCAGAGCTGGCCACACAGCCATGCAAAGATGGGAGTGGAGCTCTTGAGAATAAGCTGATGTTTAAAGCCCAAATCTGCTATTAAGACTTTCAGACCTTGAGTTTGTTCCCCACACTCAAAGTTTTATGAAGCTGAACCCCAGGGAAGGATAAGCAGGTCTTGGTGATTACAAGAGCAGGGGTTACATGCCTGAATGGACAGGACATGTGTCAGAGCCAAATATTTCTGATAACAGAAACCATCTTTATGCAAATGCTCGTGACATACATTTCCTGCTTTCTGATTTCAAATAACACAATGTAAAAAAATTGCTTTGTCAACACGTGAAATGCAAATGCCCTGCACCAGATCCTCAGCAGGTGTAAATGAATGCCCACTGGTAGTTAGATTGTTCTGTATCAAATGTGAATTTCTCCCTTTCCTCACAGCTATCAGGAGGTCTGAGCCAACAGGGTGAGACCTCCCTGCTTCTGCAAGACTTCTCTGAGAACAGCAAAACACATCACAGAGGAGTTAGAACCTTTATCCATTTTTATGGGCAGGGAAAACAAGACATGGAGCAGCAGAGAAAGGTCTTCTAGAGACCCCAGAGCAAAGAAGTCTCCCCTGGAAGGCACTGCCATTCCTGATCCTCACACTAACAGCCTGTCGATGCTGTTTCCCACAGACTGAATGAATACATAAGATTCAAAGAGGTCTTTGAAGTTTTCTATCAGAAACTATTTACTGAGTAAGCTCAGGCATGTTTTAGCCCAGACAAAAAAAGTTCTATTTACCCTTTTGGCTACTGCTGCACTTCATTTTGTAGCACTAGACAGAGAGTAGAGCCTAGAGCCTCCCTCTGTCTCTGCAGTGAATGACCAGGAACACAAACAGTGCTGATGCTGCAGGCAGCCTTTTTACCCTCATTTTGTGCAGGGCACTGCTCTCCTGGGGAATACACTGCATTTGTGATTTGTGCTGTGACCTCCAAGGTATGGGCAGGCAACACTAGACCTCATGCAGAGACTCTCATGGCTTTGGCCCTCAACCTCCCTCTTCCATGCAGAGCTGGAGAGACTCCTCAGGCACTGAGATCTGCACACCCTGTCACCTCTATGGGGAAGTAAATCTTGCTCTCCAAGCAAATAAAGGCACCCAGAAGCAAGACCTACACAGGAAACTTGTGGGTGAGGTTTGTGGCAGAAGGGTATGAAATAGCCCATCTTCTTCACACCCACATGGTGCACTGCAGAAAGATGCAGTCTTGGTGAGCCCATGTTAGCCCAAGAAGCTGAAGCAAGGTACAGAATCTGCTTCATTGGAGATATTTGAGACTTGACTAGACAAGCCCCTGAGCAACCCCATCTGATTAGTCTTGTTCTGAGCAGCAGGTTGGATTGGATTAGTTGACCTCCAGAGGCTCCTTCCAATGTAAATGTTTCTATGATATCTGTGCTCTTGAGTCCTGTTTTTTCCAGGCTGTGAATTTTGGTGTATTCTGGCTTAGCTCTAACTTAGATATCTCAGCTCTGCTTCCCATGCAAACTGTGGACATGCCAAGTATTTTTAAGTTACAGAAAGCAAACACAGCAAATATTTCACCAGTTGAAGAACTGGCTGCAGCAATTGCTCCAGCTCACTTAGCAGGCATAAAGCAGCCCTTCTTTAAGGCACAGTTTCCACCTTGCAAAGATGTGGGATCTAAGTAATGCAATACATAATTATATTCATTCTTCTTATTGGCTGTGAAAATACATGGCAAGTTCCTCTGAAATTGCTTCATGCAGCTCTGCACTGGCACCAAATAATCCAAGTCCCCTTCCAGGGGATCTCTGCAAAAAGGAGAAACAATCCACAATTCATCAAGATTAATGAATCCACTGAAAACAGGTGGTTCTTGTTCCAAAAGCACAAATTCTTGGCTGTTGCAAAATTGGCTTTATGCTCCAGTGCAGATCAGAGCTGGGAAAGAGCAGTTAGTGTTCCCAGCTGGGGACCTGCTGTTCTGCAGAAGGGAGGTGATCCACACTCAGCTTTTCAGCTAATGCTTCCATCTCCCTCTGAGCTTGCTCAGTTAAGTTGGCCCAAGCATCTGCACGAAGGAAGACAGCACAGAGATCTTTCCCACCAGCTCTCAGTGGATGCCAAGGCCTTGGCAACCTGCACAGAAGAGCAAGTTGCAGCTTTACTTGGCTGCCCTCCTCTCCTGGGCACTCAGGAGACAGCAAACTAACAGGGCAGAGGGAAAGACAAGGAAGATCTTTATACTTAGGCAAGGAAAAGACCAAGTTCAAGACTCAGCCATGGCAGAGCAAGGGTTGTTTGAGGGCTTGGAGATGTTTTTTACTAAGTGGCCTTCAAGCCACATTCTATTTAGTGCCATAATAAACAATATGCAGATCTATGCAGCTGCATCTGGTCCCCTGGTGCTTACCTTGCCAAAGCTGCCCTTCCCCAGCATCTTGTGCAGGACAAAATCTTCAATGGTTAGTTTTAGCTGCACTTGGTGCTCTTCCTGCTTCTGTGGCTGTTGTCCCAAGTCTGACTCTATTAGAGACTCCTCCTTCACTGTGCCTTCCACTGGAGTCTCCCAGGAGATGCCCTGTGGCTCTGCAACAGAAAAGCATTCAAAGAAGTCCTAAGAAGGGAATAAACACATTACTGCTAGCAGAGGTATGAGGTGTGCTCAAGCACCAAGTCAAAAAGAGAGTTTAGGGTTAGCTAATGAGTGGTGGGTGGTGTCTCATGTCACCAGTTTGAATGACCTGTGGGAAGTGCAGATTTAGAGCTGGGGCATCTGCCATGCCCAAGTGATGCGGCTGGGAAGAGTTGTTGACAACCTGGGATAAGAAGGGGTATGTCTTGCTCTATGCTGGAAGGATTAGCCATTTAATTTCTTATTCATAAATTCTCCATTCTTGTCACCTCCACCTAATCATGCACAAACCAAAAAAAAAAACAAAAACAAAAACAAACAAACACCCACCAAAGTCTTTTGTCCCATCTCACCAGGGGAAACTACCTTTTTTTCCTGTTGTAGATGCTGGTAATGCCTGAAGTGGTGTTACCTCCTTCACAGGAACTGGGAAGCCAATTTCAAGAGGTCCATCCCTGGAGATCTGTTCAGTGTCACGTTGACAGCGAGCCTGGATTACAGGAACAGCAAATGACTTTTAAACCAAATGTCATATTCTGACCTTCTGCACACTGTGACTTCTTGAGTGCTAGGGTCACCAGGTAAAGATATAAGAAGAGTTCAGGCATGCAAAGTCATCTGCTCAAAATATATTCCTTATCTTCAGAAATAGGCAACTCAAGATTTTCTGGTTCAAAGGCAATGCTTTTCTAGTAAAAGAATTCTATTATTCCTCAATACATTTCTCCAGAGATTGTCTCTTGAACGCATGAAAACCCTTGGCCTTCACAAAGTTCTGAGATGAGCTTAACTACCTATATCATGAAGAGCCCAATTTTTAGTCTTTACTTTGAACCTGGTACCCACAGAGCTTCACTCAATGCCCTTACATCCTACACTGAAACAAATAGTGAACAGTTGATCTTCCTTTTTCCAGGTCTCTCAAGGTTTAAAGTATTTACCTGCTGGGTGCTCTCTATCATTGCCAGAGCTTCAGCCATTAGTTTCTGGTTAACTCCACAAAGATTTGCTACTTTTGTCTGGCACTTGTGGTGGACATTCATACCACATGCTGAAAGAAAGAATAAGAGATGTCAGGACAACAAAGGGTAGTTAGGCTGTAAAGGGTGGCCAATAAGAGGCCCATCCCTGGAATGTCACGTTCAGGGTCACATTGACAGTGAGCCTAGTTGGGCAGGAACATGTGCTGCTGTTTACCAAGGTCAGACATCAGCCAGGTTAACAGCTCAAAGCCTGGGCACCATTTATGTCTCATGAGATGGCACTCAGGTAATTTCTTGGATCTCTATAATAAATACTTTTTTTTTTTCTTCTGGGTAAAAGATTGCATTTCTGCATCCATCAGTTTTTGCAACCCCAGGCTACCAAAACTCTACAGTCTCTCAGCTCACAGATAAACCGTAATCACAGAGCAGGACCTCCTCATTAGTATAGAACTATGAAGAGGGTAAAGTGTCTAAGGCCTGTCTGATAGTGGAAATAGACCATGAAAATTGACACTAGGAGTGCTTTTGGAATATCACAGTGTCACTGAGATGTTCTTTGCCTCTCTGGGAAGTGACTCTCCAGCCTTAAGCTTTCTGTATACAGACAGTTGTCATCCTCCTTGAAGGATGGTCCTCTTGACCACTTCTTCACCACTGAGATGGCATCTCATACAGATCTCAGAAGTGTGATAAATGAGATTTGGCTCTTTCAGCTGCAACCCTCTAAAGACAGATTGCTCCTGAGTTCAGCTCACACCAAGTACATCAGGGACTCACCATCACACTTCAGTCCTTGCCTTGCAAGGCCCCAGAGGAGGGTGCCACAGTGCTCACAGAAAGTTGGGCTCTTGTAGTTGTAGACTTTGAAGCGGTGAGGCATGTCAATCTTGAACCGCTCTTTGTGGAACTGCAAGAGAAAAGTGGTGCTGGTGATTCCCTCCTCTCCACCTCAGCTCTGCACAGAGAGAGCCAACAGCCCCTGGGATTGTACCAGCTTGGATGTCTACTGCTCTTTTATCCTCTGGTATGATCACCAAGAAGAAACTATCATTCAGGTACACAAAGCTAAATTTTGATACTTGGTATCTGTGCAATTCAGTGGGAATATGGTAACTGAATCCCTGGGTTTGATTTATCTGACCAAAGAACTTGCATCTCAGCTACACACCCAGACTCCCTCAGTGGAAAAAACCCCAAGTATTTCTAAATATTATACTATATATATGTCTAAAACCAAGTATTTATAAGTATTTCTAAAAATTATGAATCCCATCCTGAACTGGGATATCTAAATTTGTTGCCAGGAATCACTCTGGAAGAGCCTATTTTTCTTCTTTTATTTTATAGGGAGTCAGAGGTGATGAGTTGGATATGTCTACCCTGGGGATGTTAGAAGACAGGCAAGATGAATCTCAATTCTAAGGAATGTAAAAGGAGAACAGGATCCAGGGTAGGAATAGAATCAAATAGAGGCTGTGGGACACAATTAAAAAAAAATAGTTCCATCAAGGGCTTAAGTTCCACTCTTGTCCACCAAAAAAAGAAGGTTCATTATAAACTTATATGAGAAAAATAAATCACAGTGGAGATGCCAGATCTTCCGCTGACTGTTTGGAAATCTCAAATACTACAGAGGGGGATTTTTAAAGTACAGCTCTGAAAATTCAATGTGGTGTCCTGCATCCTAAGTGAAGAAGATTTTCCTTCAATAGATCATCTCCACCTCACGTCCATGACCTCCCTCTGAGCCGTACTTCATACATTAGAAAAATGTCAGTCCTGATTCAGCAACTGCTTATTCAGCAGCTGCATTTAGTAAATCAGAAGTAGGAGGTAATGGAACCACCAGGAATGTAAAAAAATAAAGGTCACAGATCAGATCATACAGAATTTAGCTCAGTAGCACCTTTTACTTCATCAGAAGTTCCCTGAGAGCAATGTAGAAGAGATCTGTATGATGCCAAAGTTTCTCAAAAGCAGTCAATTAATACATACCATTGTTTCTCTGCTATTGATTGCTGATCCAGTACACTTGGCTATTACTTTATCAATGCACTTCTTATGAATGGCAGCATTGCATTCTGAAAGATCAAGTGTGCCATGGAGTTAATAAAAAAATACCTTGAGAAAGGTTCAAATAAATGATAATAACAAAGGGGAAAAAAAGCTTCTTACGTCTGCACTGATAGCCTTGTTTATTCAGACCCCTGAAATCAAGAAAGAAATGGTTAATTGAACTTTCTAAAAACCTCAACAGAAGAAAGAACAACATTTATAAAAGAAAGCCAACTTTGCTTTTTATCAGTCTTTAAAGAGCTTCTTTAATCTATATATCTTCATCCAATCCAACTGTGCAGTGATTCTCTGCAGTTTTCACAACCTTTTCAGCACATATTCACATTCTGAATTCTACAATGGCAAACAGCAAACTGGGTTCATGACACTTGTCCTTGCATTTGGCCAAAGACAAAAATATTTATAAACAATAAATTAAAAAATTAAGGGTATTTTTCAGAGTCGGAATTACAAGTGTGAACCACATCCTTGGAGTGATGCAATAACTCTACCAAGTAAGATGCCATGGGATCAGATACTGAGATCTGGTGAGCAAAGATACTTCCCAGAGAACCACAGAATCATTTAGGTTGGAAAAGATCTTTAAGATCATTAAGTCCAACCATTAACCCAGCATTGCTAAGCCCACCTCTAAGCCCAAGTGCCATGTCTACACAACAACCAGTCCCTAGACTTAAAAGGGGAAAGTGCATAGATCTGGTTTTATTTACCACACAAACTCATGACAGACAGAGCAGAAGGTAGGCTGTGGAAAGAAGGTGGCTGTGAACTCATGACACTTGACATTGTGGATTTTGGCCTGTTTGATGGCTCCCCTGCGCTGGTGCAAGGAAAAAAAGCCTTCAGTCTCACAGTCAGCCAGGTCCTTTGCATCTGAGGGAAAAGGAAACAGAAGATTTATTAGGGTACCCCACCCCTGAGCAGGCACCTTGAGAAAATACAACTTCCAAAAGATTAAGTGACTGAAGTTAATTATTCACTCATGGAAACAAACATTTTTAAGATATACTGATTTCTGAAGCCCACACAAGGCTTGTTTGGATGGTTTTTTATTTACTGTTCCTACAAGGACACTAAAATGACTTTAAATGACTCTGAACAACCTCAAATAGACATAAAGCTACTTTTGAAATGTAGACCAGAAATTCCCCAAGGAGAGATAATTTGCAGTTAAGCACAAAATTCTCACTTTGCATAGCACTGAATAACAATGTCTTAAAATTACATAAAAATTAAGATATCTATCTATGCACACAAACACAATCTCTCTCTATACATGGGTATAACTGAATCCTTTAGATGCAGACTTATGTGTGGGTAAACATATAGGTATGTTCCTTGGATAATCTTTCTCTTGCTATTTTTCCTTGCCAACAATTGCTTTGCTGTGTCCGTGCCATTATTCACAGGTCACATTTACACTTTTCAGAACAGCAAAGGATCCAGTTTTGATGACACATAAAAACACGTGTGTATAGGCACAAGTGCTTGTGCCTACAAATTGAGATATGCAGAGAGTATCTCAGTCTCTGGTTTGTTTTACTCATGCATTACACAGCAAGTTACGTAGATACTCTGTGGAAACTGCCCCCTTCTGCGTGACCTGATAATGATCTTGTTAAACACAATGTGCATTTTCTATGCTTTGCCCTCTCTGATGTCTTGTAACATACAAAAAAAGCAACATTATTCTATTCTCTATGAAAGGTAGTAACAGGTGAATGTCAATAAGGTCATGCTATTAGTTGCTTTCAGTGTTTCTAGAGATCTGTTTTCCAGATATCTACACCTTATATCTTCACCCCACATCCATGAAAGGCAGTGAGAACTTTGGCATCAAAGACAGGAATATAAGACTGAGCATTTGGATTGCAACCCATTTTTTCACCAAAGCAAAATGCATTTCACATGGGTGTTGAATTCTGCAGGTGGGATTTAGTTCCCAGTGAGGACAAGTAAAAGATGGCACATCCCCTGGTCAGGGTGACTAAGCTGCTGCTGCATTACTGAAGGTCTAGCTGGAGCAGGCAATGGAGGCCAGTGAATGACTCAGCTCACCTTGCAGTAGAAACCTGCATTTGATCACATCTCACTCTTTAGGTTCTTTTCTTGTTTTTCCTAGATTCCAATTCCTCTTAAAAAACCCAACTGACACATATACTTAGGTGTTATCAACTGTAAATTGCATCCCAACCTATAATGTATACTGTGGCAAACATTACGTGCATAGATACAAGTAGAATGTTCTCAGAAAGGCTGCCTCTTTATGTATCTATTTTGTCTTGCTGTCACAAGCATAAGGAGAAAATCTACCACTTCAGTGGTAAAACAGTCAAAAATCTGCCTTGCAAATCAGGGAGAAATAGGCAATCTTCATCCCCACCATACAATAAAAATTGCTTTTCTGGAATGTTATTTCAAGATGGTCTGATAGTTCCTATGAATGGATCAGTAATAAGACAGGCTCTGCTTTCAGTGCAGACATGATGTCTGCTCCACATAACCAGAAATCACATCTTTCAATTAACAAACAAAATCACTTGCCACTTATTTCCAGGAAATATCTTGCATTCATCAGCATTCGCCCTTGAGGTTTCAGTTCTAGCTGGTTGAGATAAGTGAAAAACAAGAAAGACAGACCAGTGAAATCATTAAGCAGTCATTCAAAGAAGCAACAATCATTTCAGATGACTCAAGCTATCTCCTTTTCCTAGTGGATATTGATGCATGCAGATGAATGCTAATTTTTGGGTTGCTCATACCCATGTGGGGCAGCAAGAAAGGAGGCTACAGCACCTCTTACCAAACTCTAGGAGTGGCATGATAGAAATGTGATTAAACCACAGAAGCTGTAGGAAGGGTTTTAGACACCAGTTCAGGACCAACATCATCTATAGAGACAACTTGTCATTCCCTAGGATCTTGCAGGGGCAAGTAGGAGCACTTCTAGAAAAAAAATAAAAAAAAATCAATCAGCCAGCTTCACTCAGGTACTTAAAAGAGACCTATGAAGACAGGCTGAGAGAGTTGGGGTTATTCAGCCTGAAGAAGGCTCTGGGGAAGACCTTATAATGGCCTTTCAATACTTAAAGGGGGTCACTGGTCACTGGAGAGGGACTCTATCAGGGACTGTAGCATTAGGATGAGAAGAGTTTCAAACTGAAAAAGGGAAGATTTAAGTTAGATGTAAGGAAGAAGTTCTTCACTCTGAGGGTGGTGAGATGCTAGAACAGGTTACTCAGAGAAGCTGTGAATGTCCCATCCCTGGAAGTGTTCAAGGCCAGGTTAGATGGGGCTTTAAGCAACCTGCTCTAGTGAAAGGTCCTCCTACCATTGGCAGAGGGGTTGGAACTAGGTGATCTTTAAGGTCCTTTCCAATCCAAACCACTCCATCACTCTATGATTCAGGGCATTTTTTACTTTTCTGCTCTCTGCTTAACCCAAGCAGCTTAGCCTGAGAACTGGCATGAGAAATAAAAATAAAATAAAAATTGCAGGAAATAAGTTTCTCTGCAAATGACTTTCCACTTCATTGTCATTCATGGCATGGCTATGAAGGCTACATGTTAAAGACAATTACACCACCTTACATTTAGTATACTTATGAAGACTGTTACTTCAAATTCACTCCACTATACCTCCTGTGATTTTAAAGGAGTTACTCTGACAACTCTGAAGTCAAGCAGCTGTGAATCAGTTACTTGATATTAAATTTTTAAAGCTGTTTCCCCAGAGCACATAAAATAATTCATATTTAGTCACTCATATTAGCATTTGTCCCCAATAGGTTTCTTAAGTGAAGATTGATATGTGGTTATAGATCACATTTTTAAAATGCATGTAAGTCTTACTTTCAAGTCATACTTAAGTAGAGTCAAAATGTTATGTCTTGGATGGCAGCCAGTTCATGCTGCCCTGCTGGCTACAGTCACAGCCTGGCATGGACACAAAGCATTCCCCTACCCTCATAGCAGCTCCCCACCACATCCTCCAAGAGAAGATAAAGATGCTCACCCATATCTCCGTCTTCCCATTGCTCTTTTTGCACCTCTCTGCCAGCACCTTGAGTTCCACCGTGGTCTCTGAAACCATTTCTGCACTTTTGTCCTTGACAACGATGTGCATGACCCTGCCGTTGTTGATATGGGCATCAAAAGTGCTATTCCAGGGTGGGTACATGGTGGGCTTCTTCTGCACATACACTTGGCCATTTTCTGTCAATAAGAAGCAGTTTGGATTGACTGGACTTGCTTCTCATCTGCACTAAAGCCACCACTCTACACTTCCTGAGGCAGATTTAAGTTTCTCTCCTGACATGGTTTGTAATGGAACATCTTAAAGTGTCTGAGGATGTTACTATGTGAAGTGAAAGGTAGGATGGAATTAGTCTTACGTAACTGTAGGTATCTACAATGCATATGCCCATATCTGAGCTGTCTGAACATTGACTCCATTGAGAGCCAGAGAATATAATGAATATAAATTAGTGGAATTAAGGTGCATTAATTTGACCAACTACAGATATCTACCTTAGAAAAGAGAATTTCCACCCTTGACACCATTAACTCTATTGAGTAGACCTTAAACGTAGACTCTGACTCCATAGACACCCAGTTACACATACAATCTGTCCCACATCAATGCAAAAAAAAAAAAAAAAGCCAAAACCAAACCAGGTTTGCTTCAATTTTCTTGAAAGCTGAGTGTAGTTTGTTGTTAAAGTTCAGCTGCAGGACATGTCCAGCCAGTTGCTGCATCTCAGCTAACTCAGGCATGTAAGTGTCCAAACTATCTTACAGAGCTGCAACCACATCCACAGCAGAGTAGAGTTTTCAACCTAGTAAATTTTTCCTGCCATTCTTCCTCATGCATTAATTCATCTTCCTTCATAGCAGATGCATCTTTAAATGGTGATGGGTAAAAAATGGGTATCTGAGGCTTAGCATTAATTTGCAGAGAGTTAATTATCTCTGAAAAGTCTTGAGCTGTATGTAATAAATAAGGCTTCCCATTTGATTTCATACAGCCCTCAAAACGCTCAAGGTAAATTCTATTTCACAGTTATAACCTGCAAATTTTCAACCCATCAAATGCCAAAGTTGGAGGAATAAGAGGATAAAAACCAGCCATGTAAGCAGCAGATCCAACTCCTGTCTCCTAAAGACCCTGCTCCTATTGCCAATAATCCCAGACTTTCCCTCATCCCACCCAGCTGGAAAACCACATGCAGCCAATGGCCTGGAATGTGACATGCTGGAGAAAATCTTTCCCTGGGTGGAAAGATTAATTCAGGGTTTTTCTCTTTGCCCAACTTTGATTTTCACAGACAGGAACTCAGGGATTTCTGAAGCTTGTACCACAACTTCAGGATGGATTACATCTGGTAAACAACCTCTAAAGTCATTAGAAGCAGGAGAACAAGAGAAGAAAGTAAACAGTGGCTCCTGATTGTGTAATACTCATCTCAGGAAATGAGAGAATGTTTACTGGGGAGAGAACAAATATCAGAGCTGTGGGATTATAACAAAGATCTTCCTTCACCACCCTTTACACTGGGGAAATGACTGATTGAGCCACTACAGAAACTATACTCATAGATTAGAGTTGTCCCATTCCACATGGCAAGTGGTTAAGCAGCTAAATCTTAGGTTCAAATTCAGTTTTCTCAAACTTTAGGGCACCTCAAACTCAGGTGAATCCATCTCTACCAGTCAAATTAGGTTCACTTTTCACATATTCAGATTTGGATCTGTTCCTGTGTGGGCTGCCCTGGGTGATCCTGCTCTGGCAGGGGGGTTGCCCTCGATGATCTCCAGAGATCCCTTCCAACCCCTACGATTCTATGATATACTGAACTCACTGTCTGCAGGATTAATTAATTCCCATCAAGCTTGCAAATACATATTCACCACACTGTTTCAACAAAAGCAGACAAAATGAGACATCCAAATAAGACACAAACTTCCCAGTATCCCGACGATCAGAAATTCCAGTAAGGACCATTATTTCTTTGCCACATCAGTGAAACTCCTCCAACATGAAACCCAGCACTCTCAAAACAAATGCTGTCCTTTGCACTGCGCTCCAAAATATACGGCTTAAATAAACAAACCCTGGAATGTGAATGAACTGGGCAATATACAGGATCAGACAGTCACCCCTGGTGTATCCCTGCTGACGTCTATGGAATTCTGCCAGGGATTAATCTAACCCTGGGCTCCTGAAAAATAAAACAGCATCTGTCTTTCCCGGGCAGCAGCTTCCAACATAGCCAGAAGCACTTTTCCTGGAGGCTTGCTGAGTTCAAACATGGAGCAGGATCTTTCACTTAAGCAAAGGTCACCAAGACAGGTGGCAGAATGGCATTGGGCCAGGTAGCTCATGAAGGCAGAAGCTATTTTTAAAGGGCAGATTTCTTTATACCTCAGGGACACCTATGATCTCTGAAATGTTTTGTCATCAGTAATTAATTACTATAACACTTTTAATTATGTAGAGCTGTGTGTGTGTGTGGGGAGGGGGTGTTAAGATAGTATCTTAAATTCCTGGGTCCCTTTTGCAAAATAAGCAAGTGGAAAAAAAACAAGAAGGCTGCCCAAGATCTTCTGAAGTTTCTCTGAAATTCTTCATGGTGGTCTTCTTGTGACAGCCCTGTGTCCACAGATGACCTGCATTACCCCGGAACCCTGGGGACCTCTGTCCCAGTGACCTATTCATCATGGCTGGTTGACAAGGGACAGACTGCTTTTGGAATGAACCCAAACTCAAACTCCCTTTTTTTGTAACTAAACACACTGTCATCTACCACTGCTCCACTTGCAAAAAAAACCCAACCAACTAATCAACCAATTCATCAAAACTCTTCATGCTATCCTAATGCTACACAAGGTTCCTATCTGATCCATAACAGGACTTTGCAAGAGTCAGAACAGAGTCATCTACCAAACCAGTTCCAGCACAGAGTTTGCAGGGATTTGGGACTGGATTTATCCTGGCTGCAGCTCTGGGTTTAGGCACGTCCTGCCCTACATTCTGCACTCAAAACTATAGAACGATTGTTTGCCCTGAAGAAATCTTATCAGCCACACGTCAATGCACAAGGTTGGGAACCAAGATTGTTTCAATGCTTACAAGATTTGCAGCTGGTAGCTGTGCTGCTCCTGCTCTTTGAATGTGCCACTTCAGCCAAAATTTGCATATCAGGGCACCAATATATATTAAAATTTTAAAAAATAACCTATCACCATTAACAAGTGCTTTGTGAAACCAGGATGACAGCAAGTACACCATGACCAAAAAAAAAAAAAAAATCACAAAGCAGGGATGTAGTTATTCTGAATATACTGAATTAATGTTTGTCTGGAGATCATCACTCCCTTTTGCCTTCTCTGAGCCTGTTTGAGCACAACAGCTCCTCAGGATGGTCATGTTGAGAGTATTTCTGGCATTTAAAATGAGGCTGATCTCACCGAACCTCAGGCATATACCTCTAAGTGGACTGTCTAAATTACCCTTGGAGTCAGAGGAAAGCACAGAGATTTTCTAGGGTGTGATTCATCAGACTCATTATGGATGTCTTCCTCAAGGCAAGATGAATCCTACCACAAAAATCCCTGTGTGGCCCCTTGGGATGTAACATGAGAGTAGCCAACTTGCTCAGGCATTGATAACCTTGCAGAAGATTGGAATTATAGGGGAGATGGAACCTACTGTGGCCTCATCTGGGCTTAGTCACTTTTAAGTAGTCACCTACACATTTAGACACCCTCCACCAGCAGTAGAATAACACTTCCCAAGGGTGGTTCAACCTCCCCTAAGAAGAGACTCAGGTGAATCAGTATCAGCAGGTTCCCGCTGCTACCAGTGGCATGATGAGATGTCATCCTGCCTACCCCACCATGCTCTGAGCCATAGCTAAATAAGTGCAATTACACCCCAGTAAATGGATATCTTCTTACAGAAGGATGTCATTTTTCCTATATTAAATCCTCACTAATGGAGAAAAGTACCCCAGAAATGCTTTTTATTTCTTGTTGGCAGAGGTATTATCTATTGTTGCTGTTGTTATTACTATTATTGACTCTCAGAAGCACAAAAATTATATCTTAGTACATCTGTATTTGTTAGATGGTGGAAAATGCTTTCAGCTCTGTGTAAAACAAAAATCATAGGTCTGTTCTGACCAAATTGATCTTACTGACTTTGGGATGGACAGAGATTTCAATTTGAGTTATGGCTTTCAAAGGCCCCATTAAAGCAAACAGACAAGCCCCTCAGAGAGCTGAAATATGACACATTTTCAGTAAAAAGTGAGATCTGAGGATATTTTGTTAAGTGGTATTTTCTTGCCTTTTGAATTTACCAGCCACCATGTCTTCTTCATGTAAAGCATCATTTAAGCCAAAGCAAAGTTCAATGTGATAAACTGAGCTCTCATAAATGTTGACTCTTAAAATAAATGAAGCCCAAAGAGACAACAAAAAAAACCAAACCAAAACACAGACACAAAAACCCTCAAACCCACAACACAGTGAAATACTGAATTATTAAAATTCTAAAATGTCTGGTTTTTAAACTATTTCAACATCCTCTGGAGATGAGTTTCATGGGGATTCTCAAGGTATAAAAAGGTATTTGACTTGATTTGATTTTTTTTTTTTAAATAGCAGTCAAGTTAGGAATTTATCAAAGGTTTAAGATAAAGAACAGCCAGTATGTGGATTTTCCTAACACTGAAGGTCTTGATCTTCATGATTCTTGAAAAGCAGAACTGAAGAACAGCTCATCCTCTCACTGGGACTACTTTCATGCACAAGACATGTAAGAAATTTTTTCCCAATGAGGACTCAGTGTTGCTCAAGCAGGAAAAGTGTGTAACAACTCATATATCCAGACATAGAAAGCAGCTTAGCAGGATGTTTCACATCCAAGCTTTTAACATAATACAGCAACTATGCAGAGAAATTAAGTCTCTCTGCACAGACTGAGGATGCTTGAGAAGTATTTTTTTAAGTGATGGAAGTTGCTGGACCTATCAGTTGCTCAAAAAAAAGTCATCTATAAAGACAACCCCACCAGGATTTTTATAGGACCCCCCAGATTTCATCTCTCTGAAGTCCTACTAGCAAATCAGCAACTGCCCATAGACAAGTGAAACCAAATACAGCTCATCTGCTCTGTCACACCCTGGGACTTGTAATTCAGTTAATAACAACTTCAAATTGAAGACACATATGTTGGGCATCACCTTAAAGTCAGGTTGTCCTGCAGGCCATGCCAAACCCAAACTTGCACTGTGCTGAGACACAGAAAGCACAAACCTTCAGAAAGATTTAGCAGGCTGCTTCCCACACACCAAAAACAACACAGTAAGGCACACACGTCTGATGAGCATGCACATTTAACTTTAACAACTCACATGCACAGTTAACACCTCCCTACTTACCTGATTCCACGGCTTCTTTAACCATCACTGCACAGTAAGGGTTAATCACCTCCCCCTGGGATGGCAGGTAAGGGCCACTGTCATAGTTGGATAAACCAATACGCAGAAAAGGAGACATCACAAGTCCTGTGTCAAACAAAAGACAGGCGCTATTTGGGAAGAGTCTAAAAACTCCCTCGGTTTTAACCAGCCTCTTATCTCCCTTAGACAGGGGTTCTCCGGCCGTTATCCATCCAACTGGAGACTCTTTGGCTTCCTCCAGAGTCCAGTAGGACGAGGCACTGACCGAGCACCACTCGACGTGCTCAAGGTAACATAATTCAGCTGTTGGCGTAACTGCCTAGCTGAGCTCATCCCAGGGCTAGAAAGACCTGCAACTGCAGCTTTCAGGATAAGTGACTTGACTCCAGCAGTCAGGAATGAGAAGGACAATTCACAGAAGCCAAATCAGGAGTTTCTTGGCTGGGATAACCTCGGCTGTATTTTGAGTTGAGTCACGCGTTCAAGACCCCGAATGCTAGGAGAATAGAAAGGGTTTCAGGAATATTGGGCTGTTGGAAGCCTGCAGGCTGAACATGAAACTGTGAAATAGCTTTGTACTATTTATAGACAGCAGGGCAATGATCTTGGGCATTCAACTGCCTGGGTGCTGACCCATATTTATAAGTGAAGCTATAAAGAGAAAATTCAGCTCATATGAACCATGCTGTGGAGAGGAAAAAAAAAAAAAGCCAACCAAAAGTCAGAAATGGATCTCAGGGTATTTTTAAGCAGCTGAAAAGGGAAACATTATAAAACCAAGGAAACACAGCAATTGGGTTGTCTTCTCTGTAGGCTCTTTCAGAGCTTACAGAGAGAAGATTTAATGAAACCAGAAATTAACTGCTGTAGCTAGTGCCCACCATTCTGCCATCTGGGCCCAAGGACTGAAATTTACCACCCAAATTTTGTGCTAACTTCTGAGTTTGTCATTCCAGGACCCCCTTTTAGTCAATGGGGAGCAAGAGGCTCTTTGAATTCAGCTGCAGTTGCCTGTCTTGGACCACCAAAGTTAAAAGACAGGAGTCCTATTATCAGCTGTTATTTGTCAAATACACTGATGACAATATATTCAACTACAACAGCAAAAGGTTGAACGACTTGTGGTGTGGGATTGCAACCCAAGTCTCTTCTTTTTAAAATGCTCTATCCCAAGGGCAGCTTCTTTAGCCTCACACAGAAGAATATCCAGATTCTTTGCTGGGAATGGCATTTTCTTACCTGTAAATGGTATATTCCTGACAGACAATTTCAGTCTCTTGCAAGACAGGCTTCTCTTTTCATCACAGTTGTGGACAACATGGAAAGGGTTTTCTCAGCTGAAAGAATAAGGATAACAGCTCCTCTGGCTGGGCTGACTTTATAACTTCGACTCTCTGTTCAATGAGACAGGAGGTAAGACCATCAAGAAGACAGAAAATATTGAGAAACCAAGATGCAGCCCTTTGCTTGAGTGTCTTCTCCCTTACCCAGCAGCATGGAGTGATGAGTTTCCATCAGCCCCCTGTACAAAAGTCCAGGGCAACTGAAAAACTCAGAACAACTTTCTGTTAGTGAGCGGCCAGGTCGCAGCAGGTTGTTGTTTTACTTATGTCCTGGATGTGGTGAGATGATCTTCTTCCTGTTCCATAAGATGAAGACAAACAGCCACACTTAGCACTGGGCCTGAAACACCAACTATTCTGGTCCAAATATTCACAAGTATTGAGCATTCACACCACAGCTCTTTCTGACACTGACATGCCCCAGGCAGCAAAAACAGCAGCTATTCTCTGGTGGAGATTTCAGCAGGAGAGGTCTGAAGCATTTGTGCCTTCATGTAAGGCAGTTACCTGGGCTCCTTAGAGAGGAACAGATTGAAACTGGCAACCTCAGCTCATGAGCTGGACCCATTTTAGATTCCTCCATCAGCACACAATGAATCTGTTTCCTCTGAAGGGAATGCCTGGGAATTATCAATTCCCACAGAGCAGTTCTGCTGTAAAGGTCTGTTTTAGATCACATCCCTCAAGTCATTACATTTCAAAAAATCCTTTGCATTTTATCAGTTCCAAAAGATTTATGCTGGGACATAAATCAGTCTATTGCACAAGATGCTCTGCAGCCACCAGCAAACAGGAGGGAATTTTTCTACCCAGCTGCAAAGCATGTAGGTTTGGCACACCTATCATCAGCACCAGCCCATCAACAGCTGCCCATACAAGCCTTGCAAAGGCTGGCTGAAAGCTGGCTAAAATCACTAAAACAAAAAAAACCTAATATCACAGTTTACTGCTGTACCAGCCTCTTGTGATCACCCTGCCCTGGGGCAAATTTCTTCCCTCTGTCCAATAAATCAGACAGATAACTGGTTTCCTGCTCCTCTCTCACTGTCTTTCCTGGACCACCATTGGCTTTGGTCCAAACATCTGTTTTCCAGGTCATATCTCCAGCACTTTCCACTACAGGACTGCTGCTTGGCTCATATCCACAGCCATAAACAATTAAGGAACAAAACAACTATGCTTCAGCACCAGATAGCAGCAAGTTTAATTTAACACTAGAAGCAGCTGCAATGGATATGGAGAGTGTCTGCTTAATTTCCCAGTGGAAAGGACACTATAAGGTATCTGAAAACTAAGGATGAAGTGCACCTCTCTAGAAAAGACCACCTGCAGCTTCTCCTGCAATAAAACACTAAAATAGAACATAACTGGGGTTCAGCAATTCTTGCTTCACTGGCTCCGGGGAGCTTTGCTCACTCCAAGATTAATGCAACACATGGAAATAATTCCCAGATGATATTAGGAAGTAATAAACTCCTTAATATCCTTAATCAATTGGGGTTAAGGAGGGAGGAAGAAATGAGATCCTGCTTTTAGTCAGTGGCAGAAGTGCATTGAGGACAGATGCCTGTAGTGGGGTTTATGCTTTTGAGCTCTGCTGAATGAAAATGGATGTGTGTGCGATGCAGGAAAGACAGCAATTCACTGAATGAGGGCCAACTGGGAGGGTGAAGTATTTCTGGATTTGAGATACTGCTTTCCTCATGTCATCAAACTCTAATTTCTTGAGGTCAGAGGGAATATCTCCAGCTCTCTCCCCTTTGCGAGGCAACTCAGTGCAAACAAAATGAGTTCATAATCTGAGGATCAGCAGCATCAAGAGGGAAAGGAATCCAAAATTATAGCTGAAGGGTATGAACTTTGCTTCACTCCCTGAAAGGCATCTCCCAGCCAAAAAGGCACGTCCTGACCCTGCAAAGATCTGTTTATGTAGTTGGTGGAGATCTGCACATGAGCATAACACACCTCAGAGTCTTCCTGCACATTTCAAGAGTGAACACCACTCTGCATCCCTGTCTCTGCCCTTCGTAAACCACAGATGATACAGTAGGGAACAATGCTGTTCCAGTTTCATACTAGGTACCCATATGACCTGTTATTTCATTGGAGATCAGCCTGTTCATACAGGTATAAATTCAGAATACCCAACATTTCTCACAGTCCCCTTCTATAAGGGTGTGGATCAGAGGACAAGGACAGGGAAAAGGAGGGGAATTTGCATAGCCATTTGATTTTCCCTCTCTCAGCCACCCCATCTGCAGTATCTCACAAAGCTGGTGGAGGCAGAGAGCAAGGAAATACAAGACCAGAAGCCTTTAATGGTATTGGTACAATACTAGGCTTCAAGCAACTAAAGAGCCTCCCAAAACTTCATGGAACATCTTCATTTCAAAACATAGGTGATGCTTTCCACACAAACCCTTGCACCTGCAGAGGACCCAGGAAAAACATTTCTTCAGCCATGTGGAAATGAGACTTGCAGACTTTTGTGGCCAACAGCAGGCACAAGAATGGGCATTTCTCCTTAAGTGTCTCTGGGACACCTTGAGATGTGTTTAGAACAAGTAGTGTGTATCAGTAACAGAACCTGGTCTCCTATCTATAGCCTACAATGGCATCCTGGGATGCATTAGGAGAAGTGTGGCCAGTAGGTCAAGGGAGGTTCTCCTCCCCCTCTACTCTGCAC
>JAOEGS010001772.1:0-15159 GCA_025447755.1 Corythornis vintsioides
GGCTTTACTAAAGCCTAGGTAGACAACATCCATGGCCTTTCCCTCACCAGTGGATGAGGTGGGTCACCTTGTCATAGAAGGAGATAAGGTTAAGGGTAGGACCTGCCTTTCATAAACACATGCTGACTGGGCCTGGTCACCTAGTTGTCCTGCACATATCATGTGATGGTTCCATAACCTTATCCATCACCAAGGTCAAGTGACATGCCTGTGGTTCCCTGGATCCTTCCTATTTGCATTCACTGAGTCCTCACCTTTTGCATAGGCAGTACCTGTGCTCAGGACATACTGGTGCCTAAGCTGTTGAGTCTGCTAGTGTGATTTAGCTCTATCCCAGGATTATGACATTCTTCCTGTGCTAGGACTGCTTCCCAAGCAGGGGACTTGCATCCTAGAGATTTCTTCTGCTGCTTATTACATTGCATTTGCGGGCCAGGAAGACCCTGAAGGCAGAAGAGCTGTTTATGTGAGAAGACACTGGTTTGGCTCTAGACTGCCCAAGTAAATCCAGATTTCAGCTCAGTTCCTGTTAACTCACTGGTCCAGCACTCACTGTGACAAAGGCCTTTCATAAATGAGGCCCAGAACCACACGAAACCAAAGTAGCATGGAGCTGGCATGACCGTGTTCCATCCCAAGTACCATCCATCACTGACAACCAGCACGGGAGAGCAAACAGAATAGCTGCTTCGGACCCCTGACAAGCTGGTTGCACAGCTTGTGACTGGGAATCTACCCTACAAAGCACAACCAAGACAACCATCCATTCTGCAGAGATAAAAGAGCATCTTGGCTATTGCAAACCCCAGTAGCTGTGGGCTTCTAGACACACATCCTCACCAGACATATACAATTTGAGAACCACTAGGACGTGGCCCAGTGCACACTGGCTTGGTGGGTTTTTTTTGTAGCTGGCTTACTTATTGATCAATGTCTTTAGGGAGCGTGTGAGCGTGCTCATGACAGTAGCAACCGTGGCTGACTGGTGGGTGAGCTGTTCCACTGTCTGCTGGTGGCTCAGTGTTCTGGCTGTGGACTCCTCCGCAGCCTTCAGAAGGAAGGTGTAGTTTCTCACCACTTCCTCGACCTTTGTCAGCAGCTCTTGGCGCTGGGACTCTGAGCGCACGATATACACCATCCTCACAAAAGTCTCAATGAGGCTGCTTAGCACCTGGAAGCTGCTCGTGATGGCGGAGAGCATGTGGGGAGGGCTCTTGTCAACAGCTGCCACGCGGCGGCACGATGCCCGAAACTCCTTGAACTTGAGGGCAAGCTCTTGCTTGTACTCAGTTAGCTGGGAAATGTAGAGTTTGCAGTCCTGGACACCAGGGCTTATCACAAACTGCCTCAGGATAGTCAGGAGCTCATTTGTGTCCAGCTGCACTTGCAGAAACCCATTGGGAAAGCTGTAGGCATGGCCTCGAAGGCTGTTGATCTTTGCCAGGCTCCCCTCAAAACTGGAGGTCCTCAAATCTATTTCCTGGGTCTGACTGTCATTGGGTCTGCTGCAGGCTGTTGCATCTAGGACCTGAAGAGTCCTGCTCATGACTGGGACTATCTGATTGTCCAGCTTCATTCCAGGGAGCATTTGCATGGGGATGGAATAGGACAGCTCATCCTTCTCACTCCCATCTTCTGCAACATCACACTTCCTGTAGTAGAAACAATACCGGATGGAGCAGCACTTCTCACCCTCCATGTCCTCATCCCTCAGCTCAGCAGGACTTGGGTACATCTCCTCCTGGACAGAGAACATTGCTGAACCTTTCTGGTTCTTTTTCTCTGGTGCTATCTGGACATAGGAGGGATCAGCCACTGCAGAGGCTTCCTGGATTTTGCTCTTCAGAACGGGACAAAGTATGCTGGGCTCAGGCTCCTTCTGAGCACCTTTCTGCTTATTTGTATAGATATTCTGGTAAATGTCAGAGGACAGGGATGTCTTATCAGTCTTATCTATTTCACTGACACTGTAGCGACGTAAGAGCTTCCTGTAGTGTGGAGCACCCATGCACTCCCCCTGGGAAGCACATGTTGTGAAACAGGACATGCTGTTCTCTGGATCTGACCGGTAGTCTCTGGACTCTAAACTTGTGGATCTTATCCGCTTGCCTCTAGAGGGGCTGCTCATGCTTGTCAACCTAATGGCTTCTGCCTGCTTCTGGTCATCAGTAACTTTATCCCTCTCTTGCCTCTCCAGTTCTGGCATCACCAGCTGGTTAGGGGGTGGCCTCACGCCCCTGCAAATCCGCTTGCAGTCACAGCTGCGCCTCTGCTCCCTGGACATACCCGGGACTTTTTGCACAGGACTGCTTCTTAGCTGACAACTGCAGCGCCCGGGGGCAGGAGGGTGCAGATACTCCTGTGGTGGGAGGTCGCCTTTGCTTTTTGGCTTAAGCAGCTCTTCAAGGAATTCCAGCTCATACTGCTTTACCTTCTGCAGCTGGGCCTGCCGCTCATCCGTCTCTTTCTTCAGCCGCGTTGGAAATGTTGCAGAGAACAGGTTCTTCAACCTGAAGGGAGCTTTTGGAGCTTTGGGTTTAGCTGGGACATGAGCATTGTGTTGGGTCACCTCCAGGACCTTTTCTACTCTTTTGGAAGGCACAGTGCTGATTTGCAAGCTCTCAGATCTGGACACCACCTGGACTGGCCCTTTGGGTTCCTCACTGGTGTTCCTGAAAGTGCCACCAGGTGATGGACAGTGCAGATTGCTACCCTCAGCTTTTAAACTTTTGGCTGAATTTTCCTGTTGCATTTTATGTCCTTGGTTTGAAGGAGTTGTGTGTTTCTGAAAGACGAGGCTCATGGCTTCCCCACCTGCCTTCTGACCTGGTTCTCCACTTGTGGCTTTTCCTAGAGCATCTCTACTCAGTTTTTGCTGGTAGCTTTTAGAGGCAAAAGTCTTACTGGGCATCATTTCCTCTCCTGCTGAGTTGAGGTGGAAAGCTTCAGCCTTACTGCCATGAGCTTCTTTAGAAATTGGAGAAACTTCACAGTGCTGCTCTGCAGAGACTTGCTGCTGCTGACAGCTGCATAATGTCTCTACACTTTGTGGACCTCCTTTAAGTTTCAAAGGCTTGCTGCTGGCTGATGCACAACAGCTGGTACCATTCACATTCTTGTCTCCTTCTGAGGCTGCTACCACCTGGGGCGATGATCCTTTTGCATTTGCCACTTGCTGCAGAGGAGCTGAAATGATGGCTGGAGTTAGATCACTTTTTTGATCCAGGAAGAGCTTGGAACTTGGCTGGACCTCTTTGGACATTTCCTCTTGTAGATCTTGTGCCTGCTCCCTGCTTGGGGCTGCTGTGGCATGCAGAGATGCCTCAAAGGTTGCGTGGCCTGCATCTTTGTGTTCAGAATCTGGGCCCGGAGCCCCGCTATTCTCATTAAGCTGAGGGGTCAGCACTGGCTGGACAGCCAAGCTGTAGCTCTGGTCAGCATGCTGCTGCTCCTCTTTGCTCTTGCTCTTGGTAAGGTTGGGACTTTGGTGAGAGAAAGCTGGCTTCAATGAAGAAGCCAGATCCTGGTGGCTGAGGGGGCAAGGTGAAGTGAGAACAGTCTGGGCAGCACAGCTCTGGATTCGGAAAGGCAAGTCCTTTCTGGCCAGAAGGTTTTCTTTGTTGATGTGTTGAGCAAGGAAATAGGCTGCATTCTGATGCTGCTTCATAGCAGAGACCATCTCCGAGACATCAGTTAGCTCTGAAGAGTTGGTTTCATGGCCAGAATCCAAGGATGACTCTGGAGTGATGGCAGCCAGGACAATGAGACCTGAGGAGGGACACAAAGAAAACCCCACAACAACATTTGCAGCACACTGCTATGTGGAGAAGAGTGTAGCTCCATAAAGTAGGAGGGACCCAGGAGTGCAAGACACAGTATATTATTGGAGAAACTTCAGTGACTTCCTACAACTAAAAGTTAATGTTTTTAAGAGACGTCACTTGTCAGCACTGAGCTGGCTTGTTGGCTCAATTCAACAAGGACACTTGGCCCAGTCAAGAGTTCTGGGAAGCTTTCCAGTGCTAGTGACAGCAAAACTACAGGGACTTATCTGAAACAAGAAAGAAAATTGGGCAACAGCTATTCTGCAGTAGTGAGTAGGGCAGCCAAGGCAAGAGGGACAAAGGACTGTGCTGCCAGCAGGCTGGTCACAGACACCCATTTGACAGCATGCCTACCCTGTGAAGGGCTCACTGCAAAACCTGAGTGGGAACTTATGAAGACCATGGGCCAAAGGTACCAGCTGAGAGGGGTCACAGCAGGGAGGAACTCATGTTTACAGTACTGGTTTGTTAGTGCCTCACCCCAGCATCATGGCACATGGACCATGGCAGATATGGGATAACCAAGAGACTTTCTCAGCCATTCTCAGGGAGAAGAGTCCCACCTCATCTTAGAAACCTGAGCAGCAGCTTGACTGCTTCTGATAGACCCTGTTGCCAAAACTTAGTTTTTACTAAAAGCTGCTCCACAATCTCAGATGGGATGGGAGAAGGAGACTAAAGGGAAGGATGTACCATAGGAAAGAAAGTCTATAAGGAAAAAAGTCACAACTACTGAAATACCTGCTGTCTGCTGTGGAGGGGGATGTGGACAATCTTCTGAAGCAGCCAGGGCTTCCAGCGCCTGCAGGGTGGATACTAGGGCATCGTCCAGCTCCTGGGCATGGTCTCGGACTGTCCGTGGTTGCACACTGTCTATCAGGGTGACAGGGATCTCGTCGTAAAGGATGCTACAGAGGTGCCTGCCCTGCTCCTGGCTCTGGGCAGCTGCCCTGCGCTTGGGGTCATCCTCATCCGAGCTGTTATCTCGGAAGCCAGGAGGGGGGGCAGCAATGGCAGGGAGCAGAGATGTTGTCTCATCTTCTTCCTCGTCACTCCCAGGAGGGGGAAGAGACATTAAGTCCACCATGTTGTCCCAGATGCCACTGGGCTTGCCTCCCTTGCATGAGGCCAGCCGGCTCTTGATTTTGGCTTGGCAGGACTCGCAGTAGAAGTGAGAGGTGTCGCTCCACAGGTGGGTGTCTATGGTATGTGCCCTGGCCCTGCTCATGTGCCTACCTTGGTCAAGGCCATCCGGGTCATATTCATTAGCTGCCCTGTTGTAGCCTTGGCCAGAGCTTTTGGAAGTGGGATCAGATTTGGTCCGGGGACGAGTTTCCTCAAAAAAAATCAGGTTTTCATTGATATCCATCCTGCTCTCTCTTTCCTTCCTCTGCTCTCGCATGTGCAGGTAGCAAAAGCTGATGAGCTCTGAGTCCGAAGCCCTGGTGGCTGAAGCCCCATCCGCTCTGGCACCAGGGGCAGAGCCACCCACCAACCCGCTCTCTTTCTTCCCCATGTGCCCTGTTGCAGCAGGCCAGTGGAGGTTGTGTGCGTTGATGTAATCTAAACCAAAATCACAACAGGCACATTAGCAGCAGCATCCAGGAGAATGGAAAACACCATGGGGAAGCTCCTCCTCACCCTAGAGGAGGATCCACATGCTTTCTGTCCCCCAGCCATTGGCGTGCTGGACTGCAGTGGGACAAGTGTGTTTCCTGCAGCAAAACCAGGCCACATGGCTGCTCTTGTGAAAAACCTTCTGCAACCTACTGGTTGTAATTATACTCATTACTATCTGCCAGTAATGAGTATAGCAGATCATAGAATCGTAGGACTGTTTGGGTAGGGCATCACCCTTAAATGTCATCTAGTCCAACCCTCCTGCAGTGAGCAGGGACACCTTTAACTAAATCAGGTTTCTAGAGCCCTGTTCAACCTGACTGGATATAGTGCTCCAGGTGGGGTCTCATCAGAGCAGAGTAGAGGGGCAGAATCACATCCCTCAACCAGATGGACATGTTTCTTCTGATGCAGACTAGGGTATGGTTGGCTTTATGGGCTGCAAGGGTACATGAGCATAGAATTGTAGAAGCACAGAATGGTAGAGTTTGGAAGGAGCTCATCAAGTCCAACCCCCCTGCCAGAGCAGGATCACCTACGGCAGGCCACACAGGAACATATACAGGTGGGTTTTGAAAGTCTCCAGAGAAGAAGACTCCACAACCTCTCTGGACAGCCTGTTCCAGGCTCTGTCATCCTCACAGTAAAAAAAATTATTCCTCATGTTGAGGTGGAGCTTCCTGTGTTTCACCTTGCTACTGTTACCTCTCATCCTATCATAGGGCACAAGTGAAAAGAGACTGGTCCCTTCTACTCGACACCCATCCTTCAGATATTTGTAGACATTAGTTAAGATCACCTCTCAGGCTTTTCTTCTCCAGGGTAAACAGTCCCAGGGCTCCCAGGCTTTCCACATGAGAGAGATGTTCCCGTCCCTTATTTGTCTTTGTAGCTCTCCACTTGACTCTCTTTAGTATTTCCCTGTCCCTGTTGAACTGGTGTGACCAGAACTGAACACAACACTCCAGATGTGGTCTCACTAGTGCAGAGTAGAGGGTGAGGAGACCCTCCCTCTACCTGCTGGATACACTCTTATGCACCCCAGGGTACATAAAGCACCTTGTGGCCTTCTTAGCCACAAGGGCACATTGCTGTTCCATGGATAACATTGTCCACCAGGACTCCAAGGTCCTCCTCCATGGAGCTGTTTCCAGCAGGTCTACCCCATACAAATACATGGTGGTGTTCCCAAGTGTAGGACTCTCTACTTGTTGAACTTCATTAGGTTTGCCTTTGCCCAGCTATCCATTCTGTCCAGATCTTGCTGGATGGCAGCACAGCCTTCTGGTGTATCAGCCACTCCTCCCAGTTTCATATAATCAGCACACTGACTCTATCCCTTTGTCCATGTTGTTGATGAAGATGTTGAATAACACTGGACCCAAAACTGACCCTTGGGGAACACCGCTAGCTGCAGGTCGCCAACTGGACACTGCACCACCAGTCATGACCCTCTGAGCTCTACTGTTCAGCCAGTTCTCAATCCATCTCAGTATCCACTCTGCTACATTCCCTGAGCTTTGTGGATGTTGTGGTAGTCAGTGTCAAAAGCCTTGCTGAAGTCAAGGTAGACAACACCCACTGCTCTCCCTGCATTCAATCACACCATTCAATCACACCATTGTAGAATGTTGTCAGGTTAGTCAGACTTCCCTTCCCTTTAGTAAATCCATGCTGGCTACTCTTGATAACCTTTTCTTCCATGTGCTGAGATATTATCTCCAGAATGAGCTGCTCCATTACCTTTCAAGGGATGGAGGTGAGGCTGACTGGTCTGTAACTACCAGGGTCTTCCTTCTTGCCCTTTTTGAAGACTGGAGTGACACTGGCTTTCCTCCAATCCTCAGGGATCTCACCTGTTCTCCATGACCTTTCAAAAATGATGGAGAATGGTAGAGCAACAACATCAGCCAGCAACCTCAGCGCTCGTGTTTGCAGCCCATCAGGGCCCATGGATTTGTGCATATTAAGTTTACCCAAGTGATTTCTCAACACAATTCTCATTGACCAATGGAAAGAATTTCTCCTTCCAGGCTTTCACTCTTACTTCCAGGGTCTGGATTCCTAAGCAGTGGTCTTAGCAGTGAAGACTGAAGCAAAGAAGGCTTTCAGTAACATCACCTTCTCTGCATCCTCTGTCACCTCATTGCCAGCTCATGACCAGCTTCTCATCCACCAGTACCCCCAAGTCTCTCTCCACTGGACTTCTCTCAGTCCCTTAATTCCCCAGCTTGTATTGATACCAGGTGCAGGACCTTACACTGGGCTTTGTTGAATCTCATGAGGTTCACACAGTCCCACTACTGCAGCTTGTCCAGGTCCCTCTGAATGGTACTCATCCTCTGGTGTTTCAACTGCATGACTCAGCTTGGTGTCATCTGGAAACCTGCTGAGGGTTCACTTGATTCCACCATGGCATTAAGATACTGAACAGCATTGGTCACAGTAGGGGTCACTGAGGGACACCTGTCACCAGTTTCCATCTGGACATTGAGCTTTTGATCACTACCCTCTGCATATGATCATCCAACCAAGTCCTCATCCACCAGTCCACTCTAAAATCCATATCTCTCCAATTTAGAAAGAAGGATGTTACAGGGGGGACAGAATCAAAGGCATTAGAGAAGTCAAAATAGATGACACCCATAGCTCTTCCCTTGTCCACTGATGTAGTCACTCCATCATAGATGGCCCCTAGGTTGTTCAGGTAGGACCTGCCCTTGGTGGATGTCTCAAATCACCTCCATATCCTCCATGTGCTTTAGCATAGCTTCTAGGGCAACCTGTTCCACAATCTTCCCATGCACAAAGATGAGCCTGACAGTTGAGTAGCTTCCAGGGTCCTCCTTTCACCCTTTTAAAAAGTGGGTGCAGTGTTTCCCTTTTTTCAGTCTCTGGGGACTTCACCTGACTGCCAGGACTTTTCAGATATCACGGAGAGTGACTTGGCAACCATATCAACCAATTCCCTCAGAACTCTGGGGGAATTCTCCTGTCTATTACTTGTTTGCCCATTGTGTTCGTTGGAGGAGTGCATTTTTCTGGTTAACATACCTGTGGAAGTCCTGCTTATTATTCTCTGTATCCCTGGCAAAGTTCAGCGTCAGCTGCGCCTCGGCCTTCCTGACCCCATCCCTCTGCAATGAGGCAGTGTCCCTGCATTCCTCTCAGGATACCTGTCCCTGCTTCCACTGCCTGTGCATTTTCTTCTTGCCCTTTAGTTTGACCAGTCTTGATTCACACATGCTGATCTCTTGCCTTCCTTTCCTGATTTCTTACACTTGGGGATTGAGTGCTCTTGTGCTCTATGGAGAGTGTCCTTAAAGATCTGCCAGCTCAATAGTCCTCTTTTGTCCCTGAAGGCAGTTTCCCAGGGGGTCATATTGACTAACTCCTCAAACAGATCATGGGCTGGAAGGGGTTATGTGTGATCAGCTTTTATGTACCCCACCTCTGAGGCAGGAAAACTATAACTAAAGCAACCTTCATAAACACGTGTGTGATGGAGGGAAGCACATTCCCATGGTGGCTTTGTATGTGACACTTGTTGCCTTGGCCTCCCCACCTGAGTGCTTGGGTCTCTCTAAAGGAAAGGGTTAAGCCCTGATGATACCATGCAGGTTGCTGCCAAAAGCAGGAGGGGACTGCTGACACTGAAGACAAGGGGCCTTCTGGATATGAGACATCAATGCCTTCCTGCAATAAGGAGGGAAAGGAAGGCTTATAGAAGGCAAAAGAGAGAGGGACATGAAAAGACATGGTGGATGTGGAAGATGGCCAGCTCAGAAAAAACCTGCATGGTACTAAAGAATCTGGCATGTCTTTTTTCCCCTAAATTAATAAAAGAGCCTTGAGGGTGGCTGGACAGGAGAAAACAGTTGTGCTCCATCCAGCAAAAGCTCTGAGACACAATGACAGAGCACACCACCTCCTCATGTGGTTTGCTCCCTTGTCTCCAAAATGATTCCATGCTTTAGAGTTTAAACTATATAAATTTTATAAAGTTAAATATAGTAATGCTTATGATAAGGAAGTATTGAGCCTGAAGCTGTTTTTTGTGAGGTATGAGAACAATGACACCATGGACACAGCATAAGTGATCAGTGACCTTTTACAAAGAACCTTTAGACATCAGAACTAGTCTATTCCTCCAACTTCCCACCTGTCTCTTTTCCAGACTAACCAGAGCAAAATCCTTCAACCTTTCTGAACAGGTCTGTTTCCTAAATGTCTCTGCTTTCTTACTGCTTGAGGCATCCACGTCAGCCACCTGGGAAAATGTCTTGTTTCTGTGCTGCATAACAGCAGCAAGGAGAGGAAGCAAGATCCCAGTAGCCTGCTGGAAGGCAGAGCTAGGCAGAACCAGAGGGGAGGTGGTCAGCACAGCAGGCACTGAGACATAGGGATGCAGATGCCACATCACCGAGCCACTAGCCATAATAAGAGGGCAATGGGAGCAGCCTGGCTGCATGCATGAATGAGGACCTTCAGCTTCAGTGTGCTTGTTCAGGGGTTATATGTCAAGAAGGAATTCTTACATGTCTTGCATAGCATTGGCCAGACCAAGCAGTTTTCCTCAGGAAACTGATAAACTTGGTGCAATTGCCTTCCAGGGAGCCATCCAAAGTAGCTTGGCTGACTTTAAGTGACAGACACCCCCATAGTACCTTGTCCCTCACTGCTCATGATCCATGTATTGTTTCTGGATGGCTGGCAGCTACTGGATCAGGCGAGTTCCTGCTGTTGAGCATTTCCCTGTGACAGCCTTCCCCTGCTCCCTTATGTGAAGTGAACAGCTGAAGCATTGCTTGAACTTCTGGCCAGTGGTTCAGCCCACAGGAGGAACATCAATCTGCATTACAGGTTGAACTGCCTGTTGGTGAAGGGGGAAAATCCCTAAAATCCATAATCCAGCTGCTAGATGCTCTGGGGAAGAAGGTCCTGATGAAGATCCGAGAGCAACCAAGTACACAGAGCTGCTGGGCTGACGAAGTTTGCTGGTGGGAGCAGGGAGGCAAACTGCCTGCATAGCTCCAGCATGGCACAACCCTTTCCATGGAGGGCAGGAATCTGGCACAGAGCTTTTGAGGGCAGTGCAGAGATGGATCTAGCTGACAGCATCTGGGCAGAGCGTGGAGTTTTTAAAATACCTGCAGTTCAGCAGGAGGTTTTAATGGGCTACAGGGAAGATGGATGTGCTCTTCTTCTAGGCAAAAAGGATGAGCTAGGGCTTGATTTTACATTTAAGATTCTGGCACTGCCTGCCTGTAGCCTGGAAAGTCAAAAGCCTGGGCTAACTTGATTCATCTAATGAGGCTTCTTAGTATTGCTGCAGAGGTGTGCTAATGATCAGTAGTCCTGGCTCCCTGTGATCTGCCCAGCTCCTGACAGCTTAAGCTGAAGCTGTAGCGAGACCAGAATTGTGAGCACTTGTTTTCTCAGTACACACTAAATTCACCCCTTCTGAAGGATGCCTGAGCAACTGGGCTGAGGGTACTGGGCCTGTATGGAAACTGTTCACTGGTCATAGGGGTTTTCATTGCACCTCTGAGGACAGACCAGTCTATCCACAAAGATGCTGACTCTTTGGTATGAAGAGCACAGATCCATTGCTCTAATGCTGTCCTAGCCACACTGTGGCTTCCCCTCACACCTGCTGCAGTCCCCTGCAGAAACTCCTTTGCTTTCCTGAGATTTTGAAGAAAAGGGCAAGATCTACTACTCCTTTTGGCATATGTTTGGGCCATGTCACCAAAGCAAAAACCTCTCCAAGGAAAAATATCAGCTACTACCACTGCTGCTAGAGTGTGGAAAAGCACCACTTGCACATGTTGAGGCATCCCCTGAGAGATTAGTAACTGTGGGTGCCTCCAGCCTCTGAGCAGTTGGTAGTGTTCTGGGATGCTCTCTGCTTCCTACCCCAATTGTCCCTGTAGCCTATTGCAGGGTGACATGACCCAGAGAAGCACCACTCTGATGACAGCCAGGTAAATTGGAAACAGCCTCCACTCGAAGCAAAATGTGACTAAATGTGTTTCTGTAGGGCACTGAGAGCAGAGAGCACAGTGACATATGCCACAGAGGCACAGGTGAAGAAACAAAAGGAAACTATGCACATATATTTACACCATCATCACTTGCCAGGTGTTTCCTTGGATTCATGGAGGTTACTGCAAATGTTTTCCCAATGCCTCTTGTAAGTGTTCTCCCACATGTGCCAAGTCTGTGTCTAGGTGCCTTCCTCAGAGGCACTGAGTTTTTTCTCAAGGACTCCTCTAGCTCTCAGCACTCCTCCCACCTCCTCCAGGTAATTCCATCTTGAAGAGGCAATTTTGACACTGCCAGCTAAACTGAAGACTTGTCACAGCTTCCTGGAGCTGCAGTGTGACTTGGGAAATCTGGGGGCAACCTTCCAGAGTCAGCTGGGTGGGTATTTTCCCCATCTCCAGCCACTATTCCTGTATTTTAGATTTCCCTATACAAAAGATATTTGAGGTGAACACCTGCATGGAACAATGGCATATAACTCACAGTTGGCTCTTGTTTGAAATCACTCTTGAGAATCCTTGATCATTCTGAGGGTGACTCACACCTGCAATCCATCCTCAAGGAACAGAGGATCAATGCTTGGTGGAACACAACCTGTCTATAGCTGTTCTGGTCTCCTGCTGTGCCCAGAGCAACCTTCTGCTCCCTGCATCAGGCTAAGCACCTGAAAAGCTGAGAAGCCAAAATTTCGTTCCTAATTTAGGAAAGCAGCAGAGCAGTCATGCTTACAGAAGTGCCTGTGCAGCCCAGACCCCTACTGATAAAGACAGCAGTGTCCAAAGGCAGCAGAAGCAGAGTCCCTAGCTGAGTGCATACCCTCATGTTGGTCTGTGGAGCCAGAATGCCAGCCAAGGAGTGTGTGCTACATCCCTGTGGCAGTGCACAAGCTGTTCTGTGAGGACTCAGCATTTAGCTTGCAGCATTCAAATGTCTTTTCAGATGTCACCTCCTGGGTCTGCTCTAAGAGCTGCCAGACCAATACTTGCAGTGAGTGTTTAGGGCTCAGGCTGACACCACCAGGCAGAGCTTATCTAAAATGAGAACCTGTCTTTCTGCTTGTTTCTGGTCTGGTTCTGCAGGAGGAATGGGAGCACAGGAGAGATGCCAGAGAAACCTGTCTACTTTCTAATACTTTAGAGCCCTGGGCAGACTGAGGAGGGGGAGGCTGGGGACAGGTTTGCACAGAAAGCAGAGGCTGAAACATACCTGCCTTGATAATCTGAGGTGGGGGCTGCTCAGTGGGGCCCCTGGAGAATATCATCTTCTTGGAGTCCACTAGGAGACGGCAGTAGCCTGCTATCAGGCAGGCAAAGTTGGTGGCTTCAGGCCACTCCATCAGCAACACCAGTGGCTGGAAAGTAAGAGAGGCAAAGTGCATGAGGGCCATGCAGCTCAGCTAACACGAGACTAGTGCTTCAAACAAGTTGCACCAGGGCCCTGCACTTGTGTAACTGGTGAGCTGGCTGGCACTTTTAGCACCCACACTGGAAAAAAGAGACAGGTGCATATCATTGCTCTAGATCACCCAACAAAATCGTTATGCACAAGAAAGCACACCCCTGCCGCTGTAATTCCTGCCTGCTGACTCCCTTCTGAGCTGCAGGTGGAGCACTGCAGGGCACATGCTGTGCATGCCAGGGCCCCCATGCAACTGGCTCTGGATCCTATGTCTGCATGGCAGTGGTGTAAGCCTACCTGCAAGCACTAATTGAACTATCAGGCCCTAGGGAGCTCAGGTTGTTTGTGGAGTCTCCACCTGCCAGAACCCCTGTTTCATTGCAGGCACCATACTGCCCTCCCATAAACTAAAGACATCTGCTTCCAGCAAGATACAGAGGGGGAGAAAAGCCATTACAGCTCTTCCAGCCACCACTTTGAGCCATGGATCTTATTTAAATGTAACTCTTCAGAAAAGTAAATTTGTACTTAGAAGCATATGGAATCTTCTCTTTTAGGGGAACATTTATTTGCATGCTAAAAAAGGTCTGTGTTTTAAAGAGAAGAAAAAATCAGACATGATCTGTGCCACATATAACCTCATTGTCCAATCTATTGCCAGACACTGCAATTCCCTGACTCCTGCCTTTTCCCAAGGAGAAGGTTAGCTAGCCTGGGAAAGCTGTTGGGGTGAGATACACTCTTAGCTGCCCAGTGAGGTCTCAGGGCACTGCTGGGACATGTCTGGGCAGAGCTGCCTTTGCCAGCCCAGCATGCTTGAGTGGTCCATGCTCAGACTTAGCACCCAGCACTGCTCAAGACAGACCTGTGAAATGGAAAAAAATGGACAATGCCTTAAATAAAGTTGCTGCATGGTAGCTCTAGACATCATCTACCCCTTGAACAAAGCACTAGGTAGACTTAAAGGATCTTTGTAGCCAGGTACAGGGCTTATCTGAGACAACTGGGGAATGTATAGCTGGTGCTGTGTATAGGCTGCCTATCCTGCCATGCTCAGTCTCTTAACACTGAGCCCTCTGGGACTCAGAACTCATTTACCACATCCAGGGAAAACCAAGCCCATTTAAAAAAACCCAAAACATTTAAGCCTATGCAGTGTGAAAAGCACTAAAGCTATTTTTGTTTTCTTCATTTATAACCACAGGAGGTTTCTGACCATTGCCCTGCTCTCTGGTAAGCTCAACACTTGGTTTTTTTTAAGGTGCCAAGCCAACTCTGAAAGACCTGAAAAGGAAGACCTGGCTTTCCAGTATATCATGCTCTGGACCATACAATGCAATAAAGGTGGGTATGAAGCCATCAGCCCTGGGTCGAGCTGTGTGTGATCCCCAAGCCACACCAGCCTCCTAGGGCCAGGATAAAGAAGCTCCCTCCTTGACTGATGGCACAGAATAGAAAAACCCAACAAGTGATCATGCTTTTCTGAGAGGCTCTGCCCCTGCTTGCTTGATGAAGCTCTTTCTGCACCATTACAAATAATCCTGAGATGACACAGATCAAGGGGAAGTATCAAAGGGAAGTATCAAGCTAGAAAGAAAGAAGAGATTCTCCACATAGCTCAAAGGAGGCAGACAAACAACACTGAGGGGACAATGCCTCTTATAAGGCCCAGCTCTAAACTTGAAATGATGTCAGTTCTGTTCCAGTTATGTTGTGTGAAGAATCCTTAAAACAAGTGCCTTGTCTATAGGGCTAAGACTTCTGGGGTTTTTCAAGCCATCTATTGAAAAAAAGAGACATTTATTCATTTTCTTTCCTCTTATGTAGTAATTAAGGGTTTGAGTGCTAGCGACAAGAAAGGAAGCAAATGCCAAGGGGAGGGAGGCAGTGGCTGATCCAGGACTGGGAGATTAAATGAAGAGGCCAAGCCAGGGTGAGAATTCCCTGTCAAAAGGAATGCTAGGTGTGTAGTTTCCACCACGTGTGAGTCACGTGCCAGAAACTCACAGCTAGCTCTTGGGGACACCAAGGCTGAGTGGCAAAGAGTCACAGACTTTCATTGCCTACCTGTCAGCACTCACTGTTCAGCTTGGGGTGCAGTCCCAGTACAACAGCTGGGTACCAGTACTGCTGAAACCCAGCCATGTTTCTGTCTTTGCTCAGATACACCTGCTTCAGGATGTTCCCACCCATCCTTTGGAGAGTGGGCTGGGGACTGTTGAGAAGTGCTGGGCCATCCCCACTGCTACCTCAGGGTTGGTAGCAGTCA
>JAOEGS010001773.1:0-43343 GCA_025447755.1 Corythornis vintsioides
ACAGTTTTGAAAAGTGCTTATGACTGAAACCATTTGGAAAATTACATTTTAACTGCATAAATAGATGTATGGATCTTCAGGGAAGTTGCATTATGCATATGTTTTAGGGACATTTTGTTCTTGTTCCTCATTGTCTCACTTTTTCTAACTCCACTCAGAAACTCAGCAACTGATGGCTGACTTGTTTAGCACCCTCCAAATGTGCTGAAATCAGTTTAGTCACAGCCTACACAGAATGCTATTTCTATTTACTGCAGTCCAAATTTGCTCCACAAGTGGGGATCATGGATCAAAGATCAGCCAGCAGGCAGCAGATATTTTATTTCCAAATTTTGCTACTGGAAGACAAAAATTTTGTCTTTTAGCAGGCTTTACATGAAATACATGTAAGCATCATGCAAGTGTTTTTTACATGAAATACATATAAAGATGATAAAACTCATTCAATCAAAACCAAGTTATATTAATCACAACAGACAGTGACAGAAGTGTGACAACAGATTTTGACAGCAATGTCATTGTCTAGCTGTTATAAGGCTTATTTTGAAGAATATTCTTGAAAGTCCATATTAACTGTTTACTTTTAGGTTATACTATTAAAAATACAATTTCCTTTAAATAAGCTATCTAAAATGCTTTTAAGACATGTTTATGGCATATCTGATATATCAAAGTTCTTTTAGTTCCTATAAATATTCTTAAAAGGGTGTTTTCTCCAGGCTTTTCTTTTTCCACACCAGGTCACATACTGATATATGATACCATTACTAAGACATCTTTAGCTTAATTACTTCAGCAGGTGCATATATTTTAAATGATTCTTTCCTTGTCAGAATGAGTGAGACTTTACTGGTTGCTATACTAAAAGTGGCAGGCTGTTGATAAAGTGCTTCATGGATCTGTCCTTCAATTCTTCACTTTCTTTTAGGTGTACAGTTTTGGTTTGAAACACTGCATTTCTATGTCAGATGATATGTATACAGGCTTCGAGGGTCTATTCATTAAGCCATACATATTTTTTTTTCCTGCAATAAAAGTTGTATCATTCTTTCCAATCCTACACATGCATAGTGTGCATCCCTACTTGAGGTCTCAGTCTTTGTGCGCCACTTGCTTTCTGTCTCTTTATCCTAATTGGTTCAGAGTAAATGTTATATTCCCCTGTGATTGCCCGGGAATACATTTTTGAGGGGAAAAGAAAAAAAAAAAAAAAAAAAAAGAGATGGAAAGGGGAACTAAAGAAAGATTGGAGACTGGATGAATCATAGAATGGTTAGGGCTGGAATGGGCCTCCAAAGGTCACCTAGTCCAGTCCCCCTGCAGTGAGCAGGGACACCCTTAACTAGACCGGGCTGCTCAGAGACTTGTCCAACCTCACCTGGAATATCTCCAGGGATGGGGCCTCAACCACCTCCCTGGGGAGCCTATTCCACTGTTCTACCACCCTCAACGTAAAGAGCTTCTTCCTGATATCTAGTCTAAATCTACTCTTGTCTGATTTAAATGCATTAGTCCTCATCCTTTCACTAGAGGCCTTGTAAACAGCCCCTCTCCAGCCTTCCTGTAGCCCCCTTCAGGTACTGGAAGGTGGCTATAAGATCTCTCCAGATCGTTCTCTTCTCCAGGTTGAACAACCTCAGCTCCTTCAACCTGTCCTCATAGGAGAGGTGTTTCAGCCCCCTGATCATCTTTGTGACCCTCCTGTGGGCCTACCCCATCAGGTCCATGTCTTTCCTATGTTGAGGGCTCCAGAACTGGATGCAATACTCCAGATGAGGTCTCACCAGGGTAGAGGGGCAGACTCACCTCTTTCAATCTGCTGGCCACACTTCTCTTGATGCAGCCCAGGATACAATTGGCCTTGTTGGCTGCAATTGCACACTGTTGGCTCATGTCCAGCTTCTTCACATCCACTAACACCCCCAAGTCCTTTTCTACAGAACTACTTTCCAGCACCTCATTTCCCAGCCTATATTTATAGTGAGGGTTGTTCCTACCCAGGTGCAGGACTCTGCATTTAGTCTTGTTGAACCTCATGAGATTCACCTGGGCCCACCTCTCCAGCCTATCCAGGTCCCTCTGGATAATATTCCACCCCTCCAGCCTTTTGACAGCACCACTCATGAAGTTTTCCTACTTGCTCAATTTGAGAACAGACAGTTTAGAAACAACCTTAAAATTCTTCTAAAAGAAGGTGCAAGATCAGCATTAAATACTAATTAAGATCTTTTTCTACTAGGCCTGTATGTATACTTGTTCTTCCATGCATCTGATATAAGGAAGTTAGTAGCTTCAAGGTGCTACAAGTTATTATTATTTTGAAAGAGCAAAAATTTACACACCCATTAAACTTCATCTTGCTATCTCAGATGGCTTTGTACACTTGCAAATCTGTTCTGTTTTCAGACTGGATTTTCTCAAACATACAACTACAGCTCACACCTAATGGAATTAATGGATTGGATTCATTTCTACACTGCCTAATAGACTTGTGAAACAAGATGTCACAGAAGCAGTATAGTTATGTTAATGAAGAGCTCTGCTAAGGTGAACACCTTCAAATCAAGTAGTTTTTAGAGACTAACATAAAGACATTGGAAATGGAAAGTCTATCACTTATGCATGTGGTTTATTATACTTGTTTATCACCTTTGCACCAACATTCTGTTATTTCTCACGTGAATTCATGTGGCTATATTAGCACATACTGATTTTTATTTTTTTTTATGCATTGCCTCACAAAGCAGTTATTATTTAGACATTTTTCTACCAGGAGAGATTATTGATATAATCAAAGTAATCTCTCACTCCGCTTTTCCAGAAATTAAAAAAAAAAAAAATTAATATAGGCACTGAATTTTACACTAGCCCAGATTCAGAAAATGTATATTCCAGTATCAAATCAAAGTGCCTAAATTAGGATTGCCCTTGTTTTGCTCATGGAGAAACAGGCTGCTCAGAAATTCAGCTCACCTAAATTCTCAGGTTGTACCTGTCATCTCCTATAGTTAAATCCTTGAAAGCATCTATACCACTGCAAAATTCTTGTTCCCCAAGATAAAGATCCATGCCTGCCCCACAATCGACCATGTCTATCTTGGGTAAAAGGTCTGTGTCCACACTGAAAAGGGTTATTGTACAGTTTAATTAAGATGATTTTAGTGAATCATAAGGATACAAAGGTGTAGGTAATGATGAAAAGGTTGCAGGATTTGTGTTGGAGGTGTGCAGAGAACTAAGGGAGTCCAACCTGCTGCAGTTTCATCCATATGGTATAGGGGTGGTTCTAGGACCATTTCCCAGAGCTGCATCATGTTGCCCTCTCGAAAAGAATTAGCTAATTTGCTGTGAAGGACAGCTCAGGAGTGAGCTGCCTTACATTGTGCATAATAGAGACAAGGAGCCGGGAATCAGCATATATGTTATCTGATGCTGTAGATTTATAGGATTAAACTTCTAGGCGTCCTAGGGAATAACTACTGTACCTTCTCTAAATATATATATATATAAATAAATTGATTAAAGAGCAGATATGATTACTTCTGATCTCTACATGCTTAGTCATAATCTCATTCCCATAGTTTGCTTTGGCCCATAGCAACAAACTGCACAGGATCAAGCCTGCCATATTCTTGAAGACCTTAGACTTGAAGTGCCTCTTGCTTTCAGGGATTGGCCTCTGTTCCTTTTTTTTTATATATATATTTAACAGAACAGATACATCTCTTAGTCTGATTGAGTTAAAGTATGATTTTATAGTGATATTAACATTAACTCATTTCTTACAGTGATATTCAGTACATACCCGAGAAAAACATTCTGTTTTGTTGTACAGATTTTTGCAGTGAAGTAGCAATTGATTAAAAAAATAACAATAAACTTGTTCTCTTAAATTATTTGATAAAGCAAATTATTGTGTTTACAGTCACGGTATATTACTATATTCTTTGTAAACTTTCTCAGTGTAAGTCATGTCCCAGAAGAAACGTGAAACTGTAATAAACTCACCATTAGCTCAACATAGGGGTAAAAGTATAAATACATATTTTCTTTGGCAAAATGAGTCAAAAAGTCATCTTGAGACTAGCAAAGGCCAGTTTATTGCAATATGTGGGCAAACATATTTCAATCAGTTTTTTTACCAGTGATGTTCATGACTTCTCTTACTAGATCCTTGTATGTCAGTGTCATACTGGGAGAGACAGGCAACATATAATCTATGCGTATTTTAACTCACCACAACTGGGTTTGTAAGAAACATTATATCTGTATAGACTAGTTTCTCTATTATCTTTCTAAAATCAAATAAGTTATAACAGTAGTTACCTAAACATACCAAAAAAAAAAGTGCAGACAAACAACTAAGTTTCAGTAAAAGTAACCGAGGTTCAGGATTCTAAAAGTCTAACTCTCTTCTGAAAAATTTACTTGATTTCTTAAAAATCACCTAGATACTTTAGAAAATTAACAACCAAAATTAACAACCAAAAGAAATATTCTCATGTTCAAGAATGACTCTTCATAAACTGCAGCAGGAGATAGATCATACTTTTTTCTGATATATTACAAAATAACTAGCAAACTAATGAAAGACATAACCATATCTGTTGCAAGGCACATAAAGTAGGAAACATCTATACAATACAGTGAAATGTTTAGATTATATGTTTAATTGTTTGACACAGAGACACATTGCACCCATTAAAAACAGAAATTGTGTAATAATAATCCAGTAGGGAGAGCTAGAGTGTAATACTTTTGTCAAGTAGTTAATGGCAAAGATTCAGAATGCATAATCAATTAAAGACATTGCTATTATGATAGGCATTTTTGCAAGACCTCACCAAAATAAGTTCTCTTATTTCCATTTTGGCTTGTATTGGTTGCCTTAAGGAAAGAAGGCAAACTTTCCTCCCCTCAGTATGAATCTGCTAACTTATAAGGCACTTACTCCGCAGCTGCATTCAGAGACATATAGCCTTCCACAGCTTTTTCTCTATGCTGTGCTGAAATAATCTTGTATCATAACCCAAAGACTCTGGATTCAATACAGTCTCCAGAACAGTGACAATAAACCATCAGCTAAGTTAGTACAGTTAAGTATAATACTGGCCCCATTTTTCTAAAACTGAACTTTGCAAGAATATGTGAATTTGGTCCCACCATTGTGCATTCATTGCTTGGATATACTGGCACATCAGTCCTAACCATTAAGTTCCTACATGGTTTCATGTCAGCAGAGTGTACAGATTTGAAACTTCCAATAAATAGAATGCTATTTGACATTTGGTTAAACCATTAAATATTGTATAAAAATATTCTAGTTAATTATTTGCCCTTATTTGGCTGCATTTTATGTCCATCTGCACTTTAAAGAGCTATAACAATTACAGCTCTACACAAAATAGATAGATTGAAGGATACCCATATAATGGGTAAGACTGCACAGGTCAGGATTTTCCAACCAGAGCAGTGAATGCAGGTCCTTAATGCTTGTATTCCCCTTCCTGCTTTCCTCCCTCCCCATGTGATTGAAAAATCATATGTCTGCAATGTGTTAACAGATCTTCTAAATCTTTTCATCTCTTTTTTTTTTTTTTTTTTGCACAGCCAGCTAAGAAATATGGTCCAGTTATAGCTATAAGACCTGCTTCATGAAGAAATATATTTCCCCCAAGTTCTTGCAAGTGCCAGTTGGAACCAGTTACAGTGTAAAGCAGAAATTCATGTGCAGAACTGTGTTACAGAGCGCTGAAAGGCAGAACACAAACACTACACAAAAGAAATCTCTAACAAACGTCTTGGCTCCAAGTGATAGCTGAGCAGCCTCTGCTAATAAGAGCAGGAAAATTACTGAGTAGAGAATGAAGCAATTAAAAGCTGTACTGGGTTTGGCACATTCCTGAGACACAGAGGGCAACTGAAGAAATTTAATAATGCTGCACTCTACATTTGTCAACACTAAAAATTTCCACTCACAAAATTTATTTGTTTAATAATAGCTAGTTCTAAAACACCCAAATATTACCATTATTTTTTGTGCATAAAATTGTTTCATAGACATTTGGGCAGTAGTGAACATCACATAATAGTAATCCAGTAGGTAGAATAATGTTTATCCAGAAAGCGTATTTATCTAGGGAGTTACCTAGAAGGTAAAGAAAGGTTATGGTGGTCTGCTAACACATGGAAGAAAATGATAAATGGTCAGACATCCAATCTCGCAACACTGAGTTGTATTTGACAAGAATTGTGATGTGATGGAAGGAAAATGTTAAAGGGGAATTTGAGAAATGAGGATCTAATTAAACATGCCCTCTACCTGAAATATTTTGGCAGTAATAAAAAGTACACTGTCCACACATAACATCAGTCTTTCTACTATGCTATTGTTGTTTTAGAAAAAAATATAAACAAATCCTCTGCTAATAATATTTGCTGGTTGTATACACCAAATAAAAACATAATTTCAAAATATTATTTGCCTTAAAGATAACATTTTTTTCCAGGCAGAAATATATGCAATGGACAGTGATGCACAGGATGCATCTGAGTACTATTACTCATGATGGAAGGGTGGAAATGGTGTTCAAATAACAAAGCACTTGCCAAATAGGAACATGAAAGCAGTCATTGATTCATGTTTTTCACTATAAAATAACAAAATAGAACCTGTATAACAGGCATTGTCCCCTGCTAACCTTTCATTTGGGATAAAACAGAAAAAAAACACGTTTGCAGCATTAGAAACTGATGTCAGAGCCATTTGGGGCTAAATAACAACACAAGAGATGAAACACTCGCTGTAATTTGTGATTCCGAGAGCTGTTATTACTTTGGGAAGGCTGTGCTATCTTGTGTGATGGGGAGAGATGGCAACAGCAGCTGTGCTGTCATAACAAGGTTAACCTCACAGTCATGGGAAGTTGTCAATCTAAATGGAGACGTATTGTGGAGGACCAAGCTCAACTTTTTCTGCCTCCCTGGGGGAGGGAAGCTGGATGAGCTGAGTCACTTGTCTTGCTCAAGCAGGTCTCATCAAGACAACTGCCACCACAGGTTGAGCCAGGCTGCTGGGCTCATGTCCATTTGGGTTGATAAAACTGCAACTAATGGATTTATCATTTTGCAGCAGCACTGATGAAATTTTCAATGATAGTGACAGGGTAACACAAGAGGATTATGTTTGTTAATTGATATTACCAGTACATTCATCTAGAAAATGCAGGTGTCAGGATCTGGATGTTGCCGTTGGCTTTGTAAAGATATGGTTGAAATTGTAGCTTAAGCTATAGTGTAGCAGCTCATGGGTGAGAAGCTTCTCATCACTATGTAAAACTGACTGCTTAGACTGAAGAAGTACTAACCAGCTGAGGCTCCTTAGACCCTGGAAGACTGTGAGAGTGGTGGGACTTGGCAGGCCCCCACCTGCCTCCTGCCCCTTCCTCCATACCTCCATTCCTGTTGGTAACATCCAAGTGCAAGTGAAGGTGATTTACATCTCCCCCTCCCCCTCTGATATTTCTCTTAGTACCTTTCATCCAAAATGAAAAATATACCTTTGCTGATGTTTCTTTGGAAGTGCAGCTTCAAGAGATCACATAGGAAATCAGTCTGGCTTTAACTTGTAATGAAAACTGGTTAAAATTTATGCTGCTCTTCATTTTTATTATTTATTACAGTCCCTGCCTGAGTATATTGATTTTGTGCCAACCTCTGTTCTTGTCACTGGTTTTGTCACACAAATGAGGTTCCAGAAATGTAATGCCTATATTTCATGAAGTACAGTCTTATGCCATTTCAGGATGACCTTTTCAGTATTCTGCGTTCTGATGGGTTGGCCATTTCTGAGGCAGGAACCTATTTCCATCCATGCCTTACCACCTCAACACTTTTTAAACACAGGCTGGTGTATCAATTTCTTTTGTTTGTATTGGCATGCAGAGTTTATAATCTCCTTTCTAGAAAACTGGTGAACTTGTAACAGATTGCTTTTCACTCTGTGTGTCTCCATGCAGCCTTCATGTAAGAATGAATTTTTAATTACAGTATTAATTTTAGTATTAGAATGTGTTAAACTGCTTTCATTTCCAAGCAATGCCAAATATAGCTCTGAAACAGCACTATCAAGCACACTAATGAAACAACAGTTTACCCAAATCAGTTACCCTCAATCGTAAGTGTCTGAACAAGAAGGGGCACGGGTCACAAAAACAGACATGGAGACTTACAGAATCATCACAGTGTCACCATAGGGTGATTGAACATATATAAGATTGAAAGAAGAAGCTAGCTAAATAGGTCCTAAAGTGGCAGGATGAGTCCTTAGAGTGCCTTAAGGTCAGGCATCTTATGTGGGCAGTATCACAATTGCAGAATATCAATACCATAAATAGCAATTTCTGGTAATTCTTTGTTAACATTTCCAGCAGTAGCACAAGAAAAAGGTGCAGTGAAACATTCTTTAAAAAGCATACCTGATTCTCAGGTTTTTCCTTTCATGCTCAGCATGGTAAGAATCTCTTGGAGGCTTTGTGAAGGTATCTGTTTCAGTTAATCACCCCCTATCACACAGATCACAGGGGCTGCTGACTCTTCATTTGTCTTATGACAACTTTACTATGTGCCATTTTCCCCAGTAAACAATTTACTTTTGAACTGAATATTTTAGAATACACAGCAAAAGACTATGAAATTATGCATCCTAACAAGATAATCCGATGATAAGATATTTAACCAGAGTTGAGGAAGCTGAGAATTTTTATTGCTCCCTACTATGCCTCTGGTAATTCTCTGAGCCTCTGAGCCCATGCTCTGAGCCCATGCTCTGAGCCTCTGTTCCCCTGGTGGCACTTGCCATCCATCTATTTAGACCAGCAGTTCCCAGAAGCACAAGCTCAGAGGGAGCTGACAGCTAACCAGATATCAACGCCGCAGTGCATGTGTAGTGACTATGACTCATCTGTATCGGATCATCCAGTTTTTGCTTGCACTGTGGAGACAATTTGTGTATGCACAGTAAATCCAGTACATCCAGCATGCATCTGACTTGCTACACATGCTTTTGTCACCTGTGTAGCTTGTGCACAGGTTCTGACACATTCTGAACACATCAGATTCACAGTGCATGTGCATTTTGTGTGCATTTATTCTGCCTGGAAAATTTAAGTGCTGTGAAAAGTCTCCAGGATGTGCAACAACAAAAAACAATCCTGACAGATTTTTACCACCTGAAGTCCAGCAAGTCTCTGATACCTATACACAGGGTAAGCAGCTTGGACAGAGTAGAGTATTTATTGCTGTAAAACATAGGGACCCCAGAACATTTCAAAATAAATATTTTATGTGGGAGAAGGGGCAGGCAAATAAAGTGCTGGGTGTTTTTCCTAACCTCATTCAAAAGGAGAGCTGAGCAGTGCTAACTAATATAGAGCAACTGAGGGGCTGAATCATACACTAGCAAGCAAAAATCATCATAGTGCTCTTCACTGCTAAGGTGAGTGCCCTTGGTACAGCATCATGTCATGCCACCACTGTTTCATTATAAATATCAGTATCCTCCTGCTTCTTCTAGGGAGCCTCTGCCTCGCACTCAGGTATCATCAAGACAAGGAGGGACCTTCCCTAGAAATCTCCAAGGCCCTGAAAAGCAGACAAGCTTGAGCTGAGCCACACTGTCTTGCTTGAGCAAGAAGTTTCTGCCGAGCCTCTATTCATCCTGCTACACCCTCCCTTTACAGCACAGGATGCTAGAGAATAGTCTACTCATTAGTTACAGAAAAAAAAATGCACATATTTTGGTGATAAAATAGCAGAAAGAACAGTCAACCGAGGGGGGCATTTACACCTTGTTCATTCTCATGCTGAAATTATTAATCAACCTAAATTGCAGTTCAGTCAGAGAAAAGGCCTTCCTGCCCTGCCTGCTCTGCTTCTTGGAATAATTAATTAAGTCAGAAGGGAAAAAAAGCACTCTTCTAAAGCAAACTTTCAAATTATATGTGCTTTAGCCCCTGAGTATGTAGGCCTCTGAGCAGTTAGTTATCTTCACACAGTTCAAAGATATTACTGTGAAAAAATCAAGAAAATATGAGCAAAAATGGAAGCATAAATACGTGTGAAGCAAACCCTTTCTTGCAAGGAATGGGAATACAGAGAAGCTTCTAGATCAAACAGTTTCTGGAAATATATTACCATTTTGGATTCATAAGGGTTTCCATAGGAGAATTATACACCTTCTTTATTAGAAAAAAATAATCTTTAAAGCTGTGTCTTGTCATTCACATTGCCCTGGAGGTTTAGCAGAGGTCTATATGGTATTGCAAGTCAGAATTTTATTCAGAATTTCCAAATCTGTCTCATAAAATTCAGGCAAATCTAAATGAACGTTTGGGAAAGACACATTTGTTGGAAAAGACTTTTAAGCTCTATAAATAACAACAGTCAAATAGCAGGAGGAGGGTGTGGAAGGTGGAAAGGAGATAATAAATTTAAGCAAGAAACTTTGTGAGTAACAATGCACAGTTATCCTTTTTATCACCAACATGTATACTAACAATAACATTTTCAGAAAGGGCTATGTTGTAGCTCTAGTTAAACACTAACACTTCACTGATGTAAACACATCAATGCTGATCTGTCCCAGCTGAGTACCTGGCTCTCAAACCCTCTCCAGATCTGCCATTGAAGGGACAATGACAAGCAAACAGTGTTGGACATCATAAAACAAATAGAAATTACTCTCTGCAAATTGTACATTGCTTTGACTACATGAGCCAGTATGAATACTTACACTTTCCTTATGAGGGCAACAAGGCATGGGCTTGTCAACCTAGAAAAGCATACTCTCAGCTCAGCTGTAACAGGGAAGGGTTCCAGCTGCACCAGCTAATGCACCTGAGTCTCATCGGCCTCTTCAGCTCAGGCAGTAGAGGTTGTGGTATTGTCCAGAGGATGAGAGGCCCCAGGCAGGACTCACCAAAGCTATGACGTGGATGTGTGAAACAAAAGGTGCCACATAGCCTAGATTTTCAAGCCCTGGCATGCAGTGAATCAGCTGATGGCACATTATCTGATTTGTTGTTCTTATGTCTTGCTGCCAAATCACATTAACAAGAGCTAAAACACATTAAATGTCTCCTAATATGAAGTTGTCTTGAAACAATGGCTGGAATTGTCCCAGAGATGCTATATGAATATGGGAATTGTTCCATGTGGTCCTGATGCATCCACAAAACAATTTCCCTTTTAAACTGTTCAAGCCAGATGTGGGAAAAGCAAAATAAGCAGATGCATAGACCAGTAAAACTACTCTCAGAAAGTGAATGAGTACAGCCCTATCACCTAGAGCCAGACAGGCAGTGGCAGCTGAAGAACAGAGGATCCATGCTTCCAACCCATTGAAACAGCTGAATCACTATCTTCAGAGTTCCTCCCTACAACCACAGAAGTAACAGCAGCAGCAAGACTCAATCTCAGAGACAGTCTTTCCTACATGTTCTTCCTTTCATCCCAGAACAGCATTTCCTGTACTTTTTCCAACTTTTCTTTGGCCTATTAAAAAAATCAGTTTCTGTTCACCCATGAGAATTTTTGGGAGCTTTAAACATTTTGTGCTCTACATATCAAAGACACTTACTGGATGGAAAGAGGCAAAACAATGTCTCCTGTACTATATTGTTCATTTGTTCTGCTTCTATTTGAACTAAAATAATCTAACCAGTGATTCTTCCCTCCAGGCTGTTCTTTTTTATTCCTGGAATCAAGGATGTTTAAATTTAGCCTCATCTCCCCATATTTAAAATGGGAAAATAAATGTCTACCTTACTGGGGTAAGAAGAAGTGAAATGGAACCATTTGAAGATGGAAACATTAAAGATTATGAGGCACCAGGAGCTGAATCAGTGGGGTTCCTGTAAGTATCAGAGATTAAAAGAACTATTTCCATGGTTTAAAACCTATATATTTTTGGAGAAAAAAAAAAACCCAACTGCATATAAAATTCTACTGTTATATTCTCCCTGTCTAGACATTAAATACAACAGAGAAACACAGTGTGTTCATTTACCTAAACACTTCCTCATAAAAAACAGTCACACTCACTTCTGGCTGAACATATCAGAAGGTAATTTCCTACTCTACATGTCTTAAAATGTTGATTTTATGGACTGGATTCTTCAGAAAAGGGATGCAAACAAAAAAAATCAGTCAATACCTAAAGAAATCTGTCACAAAGGAGTCTTGTCAGAATTTCATGTAATTAAAATATGCAATTTTGAATCAGTGGCAGATGTAAAATAGAAATTTTTAAAAGATATAGAATAGAAGTGTTCCTCTTTTTATTTTTTTTTCCATACACATTGCCAAGATTGTCCCTTTGGCTGGCATCTTGTTGGCAGGAGATGTGAAGACAGCATAAAGCTAGTCTTCCCATAAAAATCTCTTTATAGATGTGAATAAAAAAAAAATATTTTCCTAAATGCTCACAGGAACTTCCAGATGAGACAACAGAAATTCAAAGGGTGCTTAAAATTCCCCAGGTCTTCCTCTGTGCCATACCTGTAATCAGAAGTAGCATAGTAACCACTTTGCTTTCAGTACTGATGGTAATGATGGTGACAGCTTCTATGGTTCATGGTGGAAACAGACATACAGTATAGATTACAGGTTTTAACATTTTTCAGATATTCATTGCATCACATAGAAAGATAATAAATATCAAACAAGTTGCAAGGGTTATCAAGTCAGAAATCAGAGCCCCAAATTACAGTTTAGATTTTAAATAATATTTTAAAACTCAAAAATATTCAGCTCTAGGGCTGGGAGCATGGAACTTCACAATTTTAAAGCTTTTTAGAACAACCTGGGAGAGCTGTAAAGTTGCTTATACCTAACTGCAGGAAAAAGAGCATCACAGGACAACTTACAGTAGGGAATATAACTACTTAAAGAATGTAAATCCAATCCAGAAAGAACAATAAATGAGTAGTGAGTATGGAACAAGAATACTGGGGTAACTATGATTAAAAATAAGTGTGACAACAAAGTACAGATAAATAATATGTTTTTTCATTTTGTTCTCCCAAGCACAATAATTTGCAGAATAAAAAGATTGATTATGATGTATTCCTTCTGTTTTGAAAGTGATTATCCTATAGGTATTAGTAATTTACTTTTCCTTATATTTTAAAAGTTTTTACTTCTGCATATAGATTTCAAATGAAGCACATTACAATTGCTAATAACTTGTCTTACTTAGCTAAGAATATGTCAGGTGAACTCAACAACAAATGAGTCCAAGAACAGCAGAGCTGGAACACAAATAGACATAATTATACTTTTTTCAGTACAAAGTATATTTGCAAGATACTGCAAAGAAATGAATGTTAAAAACAAATACACTGTCAGAAAAAAAACCCAACAAAAACAAAAACATACCCAAACTTCACCCTTAATAGGTAAAGAAAGAAATTAAAGAGCCAGTAATCTCTATAAAACAAACTTAATTTCTCATAAGAAGAAGCAGGGTGAGGGGATTGAAGTATCTGCCTTTGACAGCTAAAGGGGAAATGTGATGTCCAGTGAATTCCACAAATGACAAAAACTGTTTCATGGCAACTTATACCACCCAAATCCAGTCCAGAATAAAGTAAACCAGCCTGATGACTGTTCTATGATGTGTGTGAAATGTCTGTCCAGAACTTACATCCATGAATTGATGTTACCAAAAATAAGTTCTAAAAAATTCAATATAGACTACGTATTTTGTATCAGTGTCATCTTATATAAATTAATTGATTTAATATCGTTTGCTCTGCCATATGCAGATGTATAACAAACACATATTGATGGCCACTGTGTTAAATTCTTGGTCATTTTACTTTATAAGACAACACGTACTTGCCATGTCTCTGATAGTACACACTACAGTTCTCATAGACTAGCACTTACACAGAGGGTGCCTCTTCTATCTCAGTTTATCTTTTTTTTTTTTTTTCACTAATCAGCAACAGACATAATACTCATCACAAAAATAGGTTTATTAAATTGGACAATATTCTATTCTTATACATGCCCTTGGAACTATATGCATTAGAGAGGCACTAGGATTTATTCTGTATTTCTATAGCATTCCTTGGCTGGAGCAAATATAGCTTATTATAGTCTGTTATCCAGGGTAAACTTGACAAAAGGTGTGATATCTCACAGCTGATAAAAATAGGATTTACTCACCTAAAGACCTTAGTCTCACAGTAGAATTTTTAAAAATTATATTGCACACATAATTTCTACTCATAGTCTAGCAAAAATAAATTAATTCAAATGTCATGGTACTGTTGATATGATAAGCTATATGAAGGCCCAGAGAATAGTACTTCCTTTGACAAAAATAAAGTAAATTTTCAATAATTAGGCCAGCATGTAACACTTACATGCACAGGTAATTCCTTTTATGTTATGCCAAAGCTTCTGTATGGAAGTGTGATTGTCTCGCAGCCCATCAGACCCCTAGTTCTTCAGTTTCATCCCAAAACAAAACAGAATTTAAGGGACAGAGTAGGCAGTTTTTGGTCAAGTCTTTACGAGTTGGATCTAAGTTTAAATCACTTCTGGGTGTCTCCTTGTAGTGTCTCTCCTGAAAGGGGCAGTTGAAAGTTGATGATCATTCAAAATTGTGCTGTAAGAATATTTTGAAACTGATATTTCAAGTAAACTTAACAAATGCAAAGAAAATTCATTCTATTTTGTAACACTATAAAAGGAAATTTCATTGTTCTCTGATTCAATGTTGGCATTAAACTTGTTTGTTAATTATCAGAGATCATATGAACATCTTTGATTCTTTCACTATAACAACAAAGCTTGCTCAAATTTATTTTTATGCACAATTTCCAGGACAAGACTATGAAAAAAATAGGCACAATAAACTGTAGTTTAATTACTTCTTTGTTCAGTCATTTCAGATATGCCCTGAACATCAAGAGGCGATCTGAAGCTTAATTTTTATATCAAGCCTAGTGTGGCCTTGCTGGAAGTAAAAATCTGTACTTTAATATCCAAATCTTTCAGCAGTATTTCTAGTTTAGTTCTTGGATCCTTATAAGTAACGATATAAATTTGAAGCTTAACTTATACTGAAAAAATACCTTTAACACCTTGAAAAATGTTGAAGGATAAAAAATGTTTTTCAGGTCTACTGTCAGAATGATGACAAGGTGAGGAGGGGGGTTTGAAGCCTTGGAAGGCAGCACATGATGCTATTGTTAACTTAAGCCCTTACCTCAGCATGCAGAACTAAGGCAGGTTATGGGTTCAGCAGAAGACAGGAATATACTTAAGTACTTTATTTGCTCATAAAGGTACCTGGGGTAAACCCTTAGGGAAACAACCACTAGCAGCCTTACCATGCCCTAACCAAAAAGAGCCTGAAATGTAAAGACCAGAGATATCATAAGGCTCCAAAAGGAGCCAATATGAGGAGTGAAAATCAAGCCTATTCACCCTTTTTGGACAGGATACAATGCTGAGATTTTGGGCTCTGGTTTAGTTTATGAGTTAGATTTAAGACTTAATTTTAGGTGCCAAGATATGACTTAGTTTGAGGGCAAAGTTTCAGGTTTTAACAATTTGTAGACTTGAAAATTAAAACCAGGAACCTCACTTGGATCTTATTTTATCTGAATAGGAAGAGGAGCTTCCCTGTAATAGTAAATTGGACTCAACACCTATACGGCATTATTTTATGGTTTACTGGACATTTATTTTAGTGAAATCTGCATCTGTATTACATTAAAGTTGAAAGGAAAGACACAAATGAAACTCAAATTTAGATCCAAGCAACAGTCGAGTCAGCTATGGAGTTGTTAACTGTGTTTGTATTGATTAAATTTACATTCTGGAAATAATGTATCTGCTTCTGTTGTAATTACCTTATCATGATCCCAAGCAAGGCAGAAATACTATGTAAAAAGGACAATGTAAAATAGCATGTTGAAGGAGAGAAAAATAACCCCCACAACCCAAACACAAAAAAAATCTCGCTTTTTTTCCTCTCACCCCCCAAAGCTACATAATTTACTCCCAGTCCATAAGGTCCTTAGTTCCAGTGATTGGGATGATGGATGGCTCTACTTCATCTGCAGCAAGAAAAGATACAGCAATGTATCACTCTGCAGGAAAAAAACAATAGAGTAAACGAAGCAGCAGGACAATGTGGTGGGAAGAAAAGCCAGGGGAATTCTTTGCTCATGGAAAAATAGGCAACCCTACCCTGGAGTTCTCTATAACTGAATATCTGTGAAAGTTAGGTGAGTCTGCAGTTTACCTCTGAAAACTACTATTGCCTAAATTATTCTAAATCAATTGACTAAACCATTTATATTTTAATGTAAGTTGGTGTTCAAACTCAGATCCAATAAATAAATAATGTCTCTGATAAAACTATCACAGTTCCTACCATAAAACTCAGCAACAAATGTAGTAAAAAAACAACAAAAAAAGGAATACTAATATTAAATATTAGCATTTCTTGCAAGAGAACTTTTCCTTCACAAAGACAAGTGATAGCCTGAAGAAATTCTGAGGGCTTAGGCAAACTAACTAAAACAAACATGACAGAACCAAAATATATTCATTATTTATGTATGCTTTCAGCACATGATATAATAATAGTGTATTAATTATAGCTTGTAATTTAGATTATTTATACAGATCATAGAGAAATATAAGCACAAACAAAAAAAACCCCACATAATTCTCATCACAAAAATTCAAGGGAAATTTCAAATGCCTACAGGGATTAGAAAAATTTGAAAATCTTTAAAGTTATGCCCTGCAATAGGACAGGTTTTCCTCTTTTTACAGGAAAATGGGTTAATCAACAAGATGAATTCATATGAAGCTCTGATGATTTGTTGTTGAACATGTTAATACACTCTCACTTTATAAAACCTGTTTGAGTAGCATACAATTTTGTTGAATTTTAAACAATGAAGTTGAGATATTTTTTTCCAGTCTAGTTGAATTCCATTAGAAAACACCTCTACCATTTCTACAACAAGGCCAAAGAAAGAAATCAATATTTCACTCATCTGAAAAACTCAGTGGCTGTTCTTTGAACAGCAATGATGCCTGCATTTTTTTTACAGCAGCTTTATGAAACCTGTAAAGAGAGACCACTGATTACCGGATTTCTCTTTTGCTTTTATTCTACAATTCAACAAAAAATTGCACAAATAAAATCCTTTTAAAATTCAAATATGATTCCAGTTAGCTAAAATTTATGGAAAGTCAAGTCTTGAAGGTCAGGGATGAAACTCTCAGAGCACTTGTTCTCAGAATACCTCAAAAGCCTTTTTGCAAACCCTTTGCAGGGAGACAAAGGGAGTCTCATGGTCAGGGTGAAGAGGAATACCATGTCCATGATGTGGATGTGGATGCCCTGTCTGCAAATTCCTCCCAGTTCTTGTGTGTGCTAGGCACACAGCTAATTTGGATTAGCTGGACATTTTTTCTTAGAGGTGAAGCTGATTGACAAAACAGTTGAGCCCTGCAGTTGCAAGTGAATCAATTCTTTTCTTTCTTTAGCATCCAAAATAGCAGTAAGTATTCTGAAAAGACAGCTGTACATCTGAAATTGAGCCCCAAAGTAAGTGTATGCTTTAAACTTTTATCTCTGTGAGCCAGCTCCCAACTTGTCACAGTCACTGCACAGTGAAAATATATTCATTAGTGTTTCTGAAGTGCTAAAATGCTAGAATGGTGATATGAGAAAAAAGCCCATGAAGAATTAATAATCTTGGTTTTGGAGCAGAGTCTTAAAGGACTGCATTTAAGTAAAACCTGTGACCTCATATTGACCATGAAACAAAATACTGAACTGGTATGGGAAAGCAGTTAATCCTGCACACTGAATGAAGAAATTTTTCCATGGACATACTCTACATGTTCATGAAACTAGTGATTAGTATATTACTAAATACATAGAAGTAGGAATAATACACAAACTTGTATTTAATGTAATGATTTTTCCTGACTTCTGAATACAGGATTTTACATGTCTGTTTTCTTTTTTCTTATGCTTTTCTACATATTCAATATGCAGAATTCCAAATTCCAAAATTAATTTTCTGAAAAACTGAAATCTGTCTTCCAGTTGGAAACTACACATCTCATGTTTTCTTTAACCCCCAAATCAGAACATTTGCTTTTGTTAAATTGGTATGAAATAGTGCTTGGAAAAGCTGACTATAAAACCTTTTATTACACTTAACAGTGAATTAGCATGTCTCTTCTAAAGAAGTCACTATCACCTCTGGCAAGTATGAAAATACATGATATAAAAATATTACCAAGGTTGTAAAATCTAGTATTTGAAACAGAAATGTAAGGGATTTGCCTTAATCTGATATCTTATCTCCTTGCTCTACTCAAATTATGATAGCAATCTGAGAACTCTGAAATGGATTGGACTCCCTGAAAGACTGCCTATCTTCCTGCAAAACCCACAGTGCCCAAGTTTTGAATGCTACATGTAAATCTGGTCATGCCATTTCCCAGTTCACATTTTAGTATGAGACAAGGTACAAAGAAGAAGTAGAAAAGATGATCATCAAGTTCCATTTTCTATGGGGGAATTTAAATCAACTATAACTTTACAGTTTAGTATTGAGTGAAATGAAAGAGCATGCATAATATAATAAAATATAATACATACTAAAATAAATATTAAACAATAATAAAATATAATCAAATAAAGCCTACAAAATAATGGATGGCACGGAGAAAGTAAAGAAGAAAACGTTCACTGTTTATAATAGGATATTGAGAGGGCACACAGTGAAAGAATATATTATACTATAATTAAATGACAGAACTCACTATAGTAGAATTTTTTTAATCTGCTCAGTATCTAAATGAGTGAAGAAAAGATGAGAAAAAAATGAAGAAAAGGTCTATGAATATCTATGAAACACAGCGAAGTAATTGAAGCTTGTGTTCAGCAAATCACAAACTACTCTTTACATGCAGACTAATGACAGATTACAGCATCTGGAGACTATACTAGAGGAAGATCACCCCACTTCCTTCTTAAACTCTTTCTCAAAGCATTCATAATTTGCCATTGTCAGAGGCTGGATATTGGTTGGAGATAATTTTGGTCTGCTTCTAACTGCCATATTTACTGTGTCATAAACTTGGAAAAAAAAAGCCTTAATTTTAACATGCTATTGGCTGAACTGGTTTCTGAATGATACAAAGAATACATTCACTTAAATGTTATAACAACATTTCCCCTAACTGAGAAAAAAAATTAATGCTATATTATGAACACATCAGGTTGGTTTTGTTGGGTGCTTCGTTGGGTTTTTTTTGAAGTATTTCCATTTCACACATGAAAGACTATAGATTTTTCTGCATTGCCAAAAATCTCACTTTCTTTGATATGAAAGGGTTAGCAGCTACAGTGTTAAGAACTAAAACCTTTTGAACAAAAGTCATGTATACTTTACTAGGTGATTGGAGGTCAGCTTGGCTCCAGCTTGTCTTTCTTTTATTTTCTGACTTATTTGTGGGTTTTAATGAAATAGATCAAATATGTTGTGGAGCCAAGTGGGATCAAAGAGTCCTCTGAAGTGTCCTTGGAGTTAGAAGCCCTGACTCCCGCTCACATTGCTGTCAGGCACCTGCCATAACCAACAGCTGCACGGAGACACCTATCTGATAAAGACCTTGGGAGGAAAGAGGTCAGGCTCTTGCTCTCTTTTTCTAAGTTTTATTTTTATTCCACCAAAAAGTTAACATAAGAGTTTAATTCAAACAACTCCTCTTCTAAAAAGCTTTGACATGGAGGTTGGAACTAGATGATCTTTAAGGTCCTTTACAATCCATACCAATCTATGATTCTATGACATTGGGCAGCACTCTACACACTCTTGAATACCACATTAGGCTTAATGTGCTCTGAGAGGTGGCATGCATCTGACATGTCTCCAGAAGAAGAAGGGGGAAGAAAAGAGCTAATTGAAATTAGCACAATTCTGAATCTACCAGAAATGAAAGTCTCACACAGTCCAACTGTTCTTTGCTGTCACTGTGATTATTAACTTCATGACAATAAGCTTGTAAGGAAATGTGTAGCTCAGCTGAGGAAAAGATTGGAATAGAACACTTTTTTTTACCCTCTCATTAAACATTTCAAATACAACTGAGAAGAATTTTAATATTTAAAAAGAGAGCTTCAAAAGCTATTTACTTCTGGGCAGCCTATTCTAACACAACCTTTGCTCATTTTTGCTCCCATGCATCACTAATATGTAAATATATAATCATGGTTAACTCTAGAAATCTTTGCTATTTAATGAATTTAAGTTTTTTGATTTTTGACAATATCCCTTTAAACCTTCTCTCTCTCCTCCACCCTGGCCTCATTTTAATTCTCATTCCAGAATTGTTAAGATAGACAAAGTATTTTCTTGATATTCATCATAAAAAAAATAAAGGATTTCCCCTTTTCATAAAACATGCCGCTACTTATTTGTCTGAAAAACTTCACCATTTGTCAGGCTATTCAACTCAACAGAAACCTATTGTGGCTGAAGGTCATGCTGTTGTTTAAGCTGTAGTGCAGAAATCCTCCATTTTTTCCAACAAGAGAAGGCAATTTTGTGATCTGAGAGAGGATAAGATGGTAGGAAGCATCACTTTGAGAAGGAACCCATTCCCTGGTGAGTGAAGGCATACTGGAAGCGTGATACCAGTGAGACTAAACAGCTGAAAGAAGCAAGAAAGAAGAGAGAGAGACCAGGGTGTGGAAGCTTGTTAGAATTAACAAAGTCACTCACTGTCTTGAGCTAACATACATATTGAAGTGGTGAAAAGAAATAAATATATAACGACCACAAAATTATTAGCTTTTAATTTTTTGCTAAATTTTGACTGAAGCTTTGTTTCACTAATAAATTTATTTTATTTATTAAAGACAGAAGCACTTCCAGTAAAGCCTCATTGAACTTAATAACCATAAGAATAGTTTATTTTATTTTGCTTCATTCAAAACAATAATAAGTGAGGGAAGAGAAGAAATATTCCTACTGTCTTTAATAAGGCCAAGATTATATTCAGAATAGTCCCTTAAATATCCTTAGGTATCCTTAGGTAGTATAGTCACTATTTTAAAATACCACCCAATTGTTTAGGAAGAAATCTCTTTACATTTACTAATTGAACTTTAATAACAATTAAGGCTCACTAGAATAGTATAATGCCATTTTCAACCATATTTCTTCCTCATATATCATACATATTTTCTCCAACATTTGGCTGGGCAGGTGGCCAGCAGGCACTGTCAAGATAATTTATGTCTCTTGTTTATTTGAATAATTAAAATAACAACAACACTGGAACCCTGCAATTTTTGCACACCCCCAGCTTATGCAACACTTTCCTACTCCTTCTGCTCTTGTAGGCTTCTCTGGCAGAAGAAATCCCATGCATAAAAGAAGGCTCTTATTACATCACTAAGGCCCAAGGAAGTAGAACTTTGTGAAAGCAACAAATTTCTGTTCTGTGAACTGAGGAAAGAAAACTCCAATAGTAGCTTATGAATCCACCTCCTGCCCTGTTTATCAAAGCCACTCACACCTACCTCAGCATTGCCACCTTCTCCAGGGAGCACAGCGGGCACCCAATTTCACCCAGCTCTGCTTCTCTTGTGCTGCAGGAAGCATTTGGCTACCAACTGTGCCTGCATATGTGAGACAGCTCTAACTCTCCTATTTCCAAAGGACAGAGGATCCAATCTGAAAAAAAAAAAATTAAAAAAAGTAATCCTGCATTTTAACCAAGGAAAGGAAAGTAATTTAAATCAGTGTCAAATTTAAATTTGAATCTCACTTCCACTCTCATCCTGTCATGGCTTCTCTGTGCTGCATTTGCCCAGATGTGATTGCCCCTTATGTCCACAAGATCTTGAAAGAGAAGGAGCTAAAAACCACAACAATTATATTGTAGCAACTAATTGTGAAACAGATTTATATATCCAAATCATTCTACTTATTTTGGGCAAAATACTTGGCTGGGATAAGCCACATAACACCACTCAGCATAAAACAGCCAAAGTAACCTATGACAGTCTTGATTTGTCTTTATAGTTATAGTTTTTCTTTTTCATTATCTTTCTTTTATAGACAACCAGTATTTTCCCTGTGTTATAGGAGATTTTTTCTGGAATGCTACATGGATACCTCTCTGCACTATAGCAATGCCACTAGCCTTGCAGTGCAACATCGCTGATTTTATGGGTGTTTTTTATATTACTCCTGCACCATTTCAAAAACTGACAAGTGATTTTAAAAGATGAGAAAATAAAGTGATCTGACTCTAGGCTATTTTTTTCAAACAATTAGGACCCCCTTCTCCTGCACTCTCAAGACAGAGGCAAAAGTCCAAAGCTATATAAATTGCTTTGCTGGAGCAAAAACTTTTCTGTCTTTAAACAATTCTACCCCACTTACTCACTTACAAAGCTGTTACAATTCAAAGTTATTTACAAACATATGAAGGTACATATTTGTATTTACTGTATTAATAAACTGCAAAATGTATAAGAGGAATAGAAAAATAAATATTATTAAAAATAAACAAAACAAAACCAAAACCACAAAAAAACCCCAACCAAAAACGAAAAAAAAAATCCAAAGCAAACAAAAACCAAACACAACTGAAAATGAACATTTCAAGGAAATAAATTATTTTTAAGCTGAGATGCTGTCATGCTAGTCTATTTGATTTCAATAAGGAGTTCATCACAAACACAAGCAACCTTATTGTTTTGCTAGAAGCAGCACAGGAACTCTATTTCAGTTTAGTATTCTGGTTATTTCCTTTTACTAAGGCAGCATTTAGAAGAATTAGAAGCTAAGGCTCTACAGGCTTATCAGAGACCATAGGTATCAAGCCACTTCCCTGGTGTTACTTTAGGGCATGAAGGTGGGTTCCCACAGCCCCGAGCCACAGAGCTTTTTACACTGGAAGGCACCAGAACAGGTACTTTTTGCTGATGCTGCAGCTCCAAATGGAACATACCACAGGTGATGCTCATTACTGAATCTCTGAGGATATAAAGGAGAGCATGGGTTATTGCTCATGGTGGAGTGCCAAAGGTTAGTGAAAAGCTGGATTGTCTGCTGGACCAGCGTAGATAAGAACACAAAAGGGCACAGAAATGGATTTGAATACAGCCACTTATCAGTGTGCCTTTTAAACTACATTATGCTATGTATAATGGTGTGCTGTTAGCACTAAAATTGGAAGTCTCCTTTTATGAGTGTACTAATTTATTAACATCAATTTGTGTCACCATTTTAGCAGCTCCTCTCCTTCCCTGAGCCAAGTAAGACACCAAGTCAGCTAAATACGGACTGAATTCACATGACTCTAGTTCTTTTCAAACAACTATTGAAGTCTGCTGATGTAGCTCCCTGTTGGCCACTGTATTGTTTCCACCACAATAAAAACAAAGCAGGACATATATATAAGAAAGATGTTTATGATTTGGAATAAATTGTAGCTTTACTATTTTTTATTACTGGAAACCAGGTAATTATTATGCAAAGGAATAAAAAAAGCATCATTTATATACCATACTGTTAAATTTTATATTGAGTGATATGATAAAATAGCCAGCTGGGACAATGGATGGGGAATGAGAGGAGTGCTAGATTTTATTTATGTCATGTTTATAGTTAGATATGTTTATCCTTCTTTGTCAGTTAAAGAAACATTAAATAGAATTATCTTGGATTTATGGTAAGTAATAAAGCAGATTTATTTATTTTTTTCCTCCATGAATGCTCAATTAAAGTATATAGTCACAAGTGCAAAGTGTGCACCTGTTTATGATCTCTTTCTCGAGGCCATCTTTGAGTTCCTTTCCCGAGACTTAGAATTTGGAAGACTTTGGACAAAACAATGCACATGTTAACTGTAACACATGTGCAAGCATATTGCAAGACTAGTAGGACAGAAATATGGAACCTGTGAAAGAGAATGGAAAGGCACAAAAAATGTTAGCACTAAACCTAAAAAAAAACCCCAGCAAGTGGTGATTTCTGTCAAGAAGTTACATAAATAACTTCATTTCAAAAATGGGTTAGCACTGTGTGTTATGTGTCGAGGATGACTCAAAACAACTTTGATTAACCTTTGTTCTGACATGATTCACATGTACCTATAAGAACGGGAAGCCTAAAAATATTTGTCTGGCTGCGTATCACTCTGGCATAAAAAAAAAATGGTGCTAGGATGCAGACCTGTGCCATTCAGAGGCAGAGAGACTCTTGCTGAAGCAGCCAGCTTTGTTACAGAGCTTGTGAATGGTACAGCACAAACCTGTTCATAGTGTCTTCAGATTGCTGCTCCTCGACACCAGCAGTTATGATGATACTGGGGATTACAGCAGGCTATTTTAGACATCTATATAATTTGACAGAGGGACAAACACCTCTCTATATTGATTGTAAAGAAAACACAGAGCAAATATATAGGAAACCTAGTTTCATAGCTCTGGTGATTCCTGAGAACTGCATAAAGCATATGCATCAAATAGCTTAATGATCTTGATGCCAAATGTCCCCATTCCCCAGAGTGGTAGTATCTGCTGGCTTCCCAAAAGATCTCTGTGGTTCTGACACTGAGAGAAAAAAAAAAAACCAAACCAGACCGTGAAAAAAGGTAGAAAAGTTAGTCAGCAAGTAGTCTAAGACAGTAAATAAACAAGCTCTCTCCCTCAGCAGTGACCAGTCTGTGAGTTAGCAAAGGCTTGTAGTCTTTGCATTTGCCAAATAACAATAACCTGCAGAAAACTTACTTGTAGCTCAGGCAGTTTAACTGAAAATCTTACCCACTGGCAAATCCTCTTTTAAGTTTTAATTCTATTTAATCTTCTCCTCAGGGCATGAAGTATACACAGGAAGAAATTTTTATTATAAAAAAAAATAAAATGGGTGACACTGATGGGGATGAGGAGCAGTGCTGAGGTGGGGGCTAGGGGGGAAACTCAGTACTGCAGATGCCTTCAGCTGAACCCTAGAGAGAAAACAACTTTTTGGCTGATAGCACCAGAGATTGTGGATGGATGAAGACAGATCATGAAAGCGAGATATCAAAAGAGAGATCGCAGCAAGCCATTAAAATGTACATTTATATTGCTAAGTATTTTTAGGGTTGCTGAATTGAGACAGCTAGCAAACAGCACATCATGGAGAACATTGATTGAAAAGCTCACTGACTTGGGAAAGAATTTTTCATTTCATAAGTCATTTGCTGTAACCATTCCAAAAAGTCAGCAGATTTTTAAAATTAATGAGAGTCATTTTGTGATGAAGTCTGGCTTGATGGCCACTTCCTTCCCTGGTTTTCTCTGGAGAACTGAACCTCATCCTTTTATGCTGTTAGAATTTTTTGGTCGCTAATGCTAATTTGTTTGGCATGTTTACAGCATGAGAAATTATCTTATCCTGTTTATAAAACACCAAACAGATACAATGGTCTACGGAGATTTTAAGTCCAGCTCCAAATATCTCAAATCCTTCTCATGATGTTTTGTCACCCTCTCCTCCCAGGCTGGGTACCTTCACAGTTCCCTCAGGTGCAGCCTCCACACCAGGCACCCTACCCCTAGACGACCTTTCCCCTCTTGGGGCTTTTATATGTAAAGCAGCTTCTGAAATGCTGTGCCCTAAGTTGCTGCCCTAACATACTGTCTCTACCCTGTCTCTCCAACAATATCTAATCCCCTATGCTTTGTCTTTGCATAGATTTTAAAATCTTCACAGACAACAGTGTTGTAACGTATTTGTGCAATTCTATATGACATTGCTTTATAGAGAACCAAGATCATTGCTTTGCCTTCAGAACTATTAGTCTATTCAGGTACCAATTCAGATGCTATTTAAATGACAATTGGGTTCAGAGAATATGGCTTCCAAGTATTTTAATTTGATTAGGAATCAATCCTTCTTAATTACTTTTATAAATAATTCCTACTTTCCAGCTGGAAATAGAGATAAGGTTGTGTGCATATATATTTTACTCAGAGATTGAAAAAAAAAAAAAAAGGTTTAATAATTGTGTATCTGATAAATTGAACAAAAGAGAGATGACAACTTTCAAAGAATTTAAAAGCAGATCTGATGCTGGTAATAATCCCTATATAAAAATACCCTAATCACATTAAGCAGAAAATAATCTGTAAAGAGTAAAGTGAATGTCAGAGCAAGGATGCATGTCAGAGCAAGGGAGGAGTTTTATAATTTGGGGGATAGATAAGTTATTAACCCAGTAAAATTACTGAGTTAAAACAAAACAAAACAAAACCAACCCAAAATAAACCCCAAAACAAAACACACACATACACACAAAACAAAACAAACAAAACCAAAATAAAATAAAGTAAAATAAAATAAAAAGCAAAACAGAAAAAGCTCTGAATTCACAGCAGGTGTCAAAAAACAAGGATGATGCTTTTTACTGTTTTACAATAAAGATATATATATATATGTGTAGTTGGAATATGTTGGTGAGATAGTCCATAATACGATAAAACCAAGAAACAGTAAGGTATTTTATTTTATAGTCTTTATATCTATACTATTTGAAAGTCAGTCATTTGAAATATTATAAGAAACATTAAAGTATTATGATGCATGTTCAAGTTATTTTACCCTGCATACTGCCAAATATAATATTAAATGACTCTGTGGAGGGATTATATAAGGAATAAAAAAATATGAATTTATTGAATTTTAACCATTTACAAAAACTAACCCAACTATTGCTGGTTTTACCAGGTCTATGGTGTAACTAGCAGAAGCAGCTATGATGTAACACAAAGAACAGCTGTGGTGGATATATATATGTTTTGCATCATGCAAAACAACCTGTTACAGCTTAGAAAAGAGATGATGCCAGTGCTCATTTGACATTAATATGGAGATCCTTTTCCATGGTTGACATGGATGACAAATAAATCATCTACATACATAACTATGTATGAAAATACAGCATAAATGTTGCTCCAAAAAGGAAACACTGCCTATGATCATGACCTTCTGACTCCAATGATAGTAAGAAGAAATGGCACAAACTCATTGGCTGTTTCCACATCTATCCTCTATAAATCTCTTCATTGGCAGTGTCTTCTCTGGCTCCCTGAAGGTAGTCAGAGTAGCCTAATGCAATCCCGGTGCTTCACTAGCCAACATGCAGTTATAATTACACAAGCCGCATTTGTGGAAAAGAAAGAAGCGAGATGCCCTAGCCTGTATTTGAACTGTGAGCTGGATGATTAAGCAAGCTGTTCTGAACTGTGGATCCCTTTCACACTTAACTGTTATGCAAAGTCAGACTTGTGAGGTGTTTGCTTCTCTTTTACTTCTGCTGGGATTAGGAATTGACCCAAAGTCACTTTTGCTAGGATTTAAATTAAATGCATCTATTTCAAATTCAGTGTCAAATAGGGCAGCTAAAATAAGAAAAATCAGAATAAATAGAAGTTAACTTTTGTACTACCAATGCAAATACACATTTTCTTTTTAACAGTTCAACCATACAGCCTATTCAGCAAAGCACTCACTTCCTAATACGTGTTGAAATGAACAGGAGTTAAGTACATATGTCTAAAGTTAGGTATTTGCTGGATAATATTTACCTAGGTTCAAGTAAGTATTGGGGTTTGCCCAATAGCTTAGTGTATAACCTACACATGACACAAAATTAATTTTGAATTCTCTAATAATAAAGCAACTAGTCAGTTATTTAATTTAGGTTAAAACGGAGGGATATTTCCAATTGCAAACACCAGCCATTTCCAGGGGCAGCCAGAATAAGAACCAGGTGCACAACAATACCCTTCTACATACTGGAGGTTAGTTACACACCCAGGAGGGAGTGAGAGGCATGTTCTGCAGTCAGGACAGCAAAACTGCAAGGCACACCTCATACCCAATACACCATATATCATCTGCCCCTTAAATTAGATTTGTCTGTAGACATCTATTGTACATACATGCCAGTGTCTCTCTCCATTGGTGATGATGGTAGTGTACGATGCATCTGATTCACAGCATGAGTGAAGAGATTTTTAGTGCTGGTTTAAGGAATAAAATATTTTGAAATCTTCTTATACAGTTCAGCAATGGGTATACTCATTTTAAAACTGGAAAATACATCATGTTGAGTTACCTCATTATGTTATTGCTATTTAGATGAAGGGACATTGGCAAAATTAGGACTGGGGATTTTTTGCTAAGCAAGTCCTGACACTGAAAAAAATAGAAGTTAAGACAGATAACCATACATATATACCTATATCTATAATATTTTGCATATAATATATAAAAATATATTAAGCCATATTTGCATTTTGGTTATTCTACTATATGGTACATACATTTGCTTACAGATTCTACACTATTCAGTAAAGGAACAAAAGCAAAGTTCATCAAATTAGTCACTGAATGAAAGTGTGAGCATATTATTTCATTTTTTCTCTTTTCTCCAGGTGGTTTCAGTGCACTGACATGGTTTCACATGTTCTTTGGCCTCCTAAAATGTCTTCAATATAAACTGACACAGACAATTTTAGTCTAACAATAAAGGAAATCAAAATCCATAATGCAGAATCATTCAGAGCTGCTGGGATTTTAAAATCCCATGCCCTTTAAGGAACTTTCAAAATAAATGAAATGTTTTATTAATTCTAACAGCTTAATGTACAGAACTAATAGAGGTGTAGTCCATCCATCATAAAAATCTTTGTCTTCTCCCATAATGCATTAATTTCTTTATACAGACAGATTGTATGGCTGTGTTTGTATGACACTTTTTTTCCACTCAGATCAATTCTCAGACCTCTGAACTAAAGAAAATAATCTTTCTAAATGGAATACTAATTTTAGCTAAGCTGCTTTTGAAGACTATGCTCTTTTAAAAAAAGCCAAAGCTCCATACAAAAGGTAGGGAGAAGAGGGAGAGTGTAGCTTGATGAAATGCAAATGAGGCTTTTCTCAGACAGCTGGCTGCTTTGGGATGACATGTGTGATGAATGGCTCTTAAAACATGAGCAGGCATCAAGCTCCATTTCAGTGTCAGACTGGGAAAAACAGCAGCATTACTGGATGCTTCCTTTAATTAATGCAACACTTCTGCATTAGTCCGGACACTGACGATAAATGGGAAAGAACTGATATCAGTGGTAATATCAGAAATCTTTCAACCTTGAAGCTGGGATGCATTAGCCAAAAGCTGCGGTATCGTAAAAGGTTTAATTGTATTTGTAATGTACCAGTGCACCATGACAAAAATGGGAGATAGTGTAGGCAGGACAGAGTAAGCCAGTGATAAATGAATGTGAGTGAGCGATTATAAAGCAAGGAGGAGTGTGAAAATAGACAATAGACAGCAAAGGGGAAGGAGGCAGGGATGGGGGGTTATGATAGCAACAGCTACTCTAATGTGAAAAGTAGGTAATGAGAGAAACCTGGTTATACTTTTGAGCAGGGCTACAAGCACAGAGCAGTCTAACATAAATCTTTCCTCCTAAATGGGTTTCATTGATGAAAGTGAGATTTACCATCGCAACTACTGCTACCAGGACTTCACGGGGAAGGCTTTGCTAGCCACTTATCTACTACAAAACATTGCAACTCACTAAATCAAACTAACAGCACAAGATTTTCTATTAATTGCATACCAAAGTAATATGATACACACACTGCTCATCCATTGTGATCAGAATTATTTTTTCTGCAACAACATACCATAAAACTCCCTTGAAATTTTTATGCTGTCACATAGTCACCACATACCAGTATGTAAAAGCGATAACAGCTTTCTTGAGGTTATTTGAACATAAAGACTAATCTTACACCGAAAATATAGGAGACTGTAACACTGAAAGACTACAAAGAATTCATGTACAAAGTATTTATGTTTTGTGATTTCCATCAGTCAAAACATTTCTAAAGAATCTGTCTTCTTAGCATGTAGGCTAAGGCACATCATTAAGATTAACAGCAAGTTCTGGTGATGTACTTGAAAATGGTCTATGTTTCTGAGAAAGGTGAAGTATTCCAGTAATGTACTCAGAGTGATTTACTGTTTCTTGATGACATCTTTACATATGTGGTGGACTTTTGAAGCCATTCCAGATGTTCTCTCCTTTTTTTTTTTTTTGTGAGAAGTATTTCTTGTGTGTACCAAGAACAAACTGCATAGTTTCAAAACTGTCTCTTTTTTTCCCTCTTTTTAATTAAACTTTGTGCTATGAAGAAAAAAACCAAAAACAACAACAACAACAACAAAAAAAACAACCAAAACCAAACCCACAAACTGTTGTTTTATACGAAGAACAGCAAGAATTATTTTCAATGCTAATTTTCATACTTAGGAGAGAGCAGGGGAAGAGAGAGACATCAGAGAAAGACTAACACATCTTTAGGTTGGAAATATGATCTACGGAGTGCTTCATTGATGACATCATAGGACAAAAAAAAATTGGTTTTAGTATTTCTATGTCTGCATTTTTAATTTTATTAAAACACAGGTGACAGTCAGTTTACAGTTAGGGAACTAAATAGACTAAAGACAATAAAACAGCCTTTTAAACTTTTTCTTCAAGTATAGCACAATTTCTTGAACACAAAAGACTGTAGAAAAATATTTGAATATAGATATATAAGCAGTGCCTTTTACTACATTATTTCTAAATTGTTTTCCTTATTAAAATATTTCTGTACTAAAATTGTTTTGATATTAATAGAAATGCCTGAATAGAAGGAAAGATGACTAGTGTTATGGCATATAAGGTTTGCCCAAGAGAGAAGGGGAATACCAGATTAGTGATTTTGTTTCTTTCTTGATACACCATTTCTCTTCAATCTTTTAAGTCTGGTTTTAAATTCTGTGTCTTTAGAGTAAAACTGCAGCTACCTATGGTTGCAAAATACCCATGTAGCTCCAGAAAGTTAATGGGGAAACCAGCTTGGTTTTGATTAGTAGAGCAGTTGAACAGGGAAGAAGGTCAAAGAGGTCAGGATCAAAATAATTTTTTTCTTAAGAAATCCCCAAACAAGTGAAAATACCAACCAAAACAAATAAACTACATATATAAACAAACAACAACAAACACACATACCCCCCCCCCCCCCCAAAAAAGAAACAAACGTCCAAACTAAAAAAGCACAACAAACAAAAACGCCAAACCCACAGACCTCATAAGTTACCAAATTTTACAGAGATGATTCTTACTAGGCATATTTTCAGACTAATAACTTGAAAGAACTGATAACAGTGCTGCTGATGTTTACCTTGTGCCTAAGGCCAGGTAGATATCCCAACAAGCTTTAGAGGTTTCCTCTCACATCAGAAGCTTTCCCTGATGTGAGGTAGGACAGGCATCAATCTACTAGTGTTCCTGCAATTTTGAGAGTAGCCATGAAACGGGAAAAAATAAAGGCAGTAATGACCTAGCTTGTCTCAAACTTAGCAGTCAGTACTTACCAATATGTACATTTATTCAGATGGTCCATTTTTATTCTTAACTCCTCACATTCCTGTAATAGAGTTTAACTCCTATAATATTTACAAAGTGCTATATCACAGGATCAAGAAGCTATGATCCAAACATTCTTTTCAGTGTATGACAGGAAGGCCATTTACTGTCTGTTTCCCTCCCTCCCTCATCCGATATTTAATGTACAAGACAAAGCATTCATTTCCACTAAATGAGAGATGCCATCAGATGTGAGAGCTTCATACTCAACTAGGATTGGATAATGATATGCTTACTCATGCTTACTACATTACGAAGTTTTAATAGGACTATGTGAGGATCAGGTGCTAATAATAGCTTCAGATTGCAGTCCATAATTTGGCTCTCTCCTTCTGCAGAGCAGCTCTTCAGAACCAATGACTGAATTCAATTCTTCTCTGAAAATGCAGGAAGACAATATAATAGGAACAGAATTTAAAAGGTCCCTAACTATGGTTGCATGGCCAGAGGAAAGCCAGCAGGTAATTGTCGCTGCACTCAGTGGTGTCTGGGGCACTTGCTGTGCAGATAACTCCTAACAATCCCCCATTGTGCTCCTCTCTCATGGGATTTTACTTGGACAGCATTTTCCACTAACAGATGCTGATCATGAACAAACAGCTATAAATCACTTTGGCCAAGTTAATCCAAAGACATGTGCCAAATTCTAGTGTCAAACTGTCTAACACATATTTCCTATAAATAGAGGTGTTTTTCAGAAGAAAACAAACAACTACAACATGAGTTAGGATGAAATGTTCCAACTGCAAGGACAGACCCGGGTGGCTCTGGATTTCCTGGTAGAGTCCAGAGCTCCAGTAATCTGTCACAGTGAGTCTGGCCTCAAGGAGAATGGAGGGATATACTCTTTCACTTTTCTGAAAAAATGGCATAGGAGTGTGTTCAAGTACAAAAACTCTCATGAAAGAGAAATAGCCTAAAGATGGTATATGGAAAAGCTTTTACAATAACAATATCATGCAGAAAAAAATATACAAAATAAATGTTTTATTTAATAAATATTTTTAAGACTGTGTTTTCATAATTGACCAATACCCTTAGTTCCCCAAGATCTTATGGTAAGATATAAAGATCATCTTTATAAACCAGTTATACAACCTATGATATGCAATATAGACAAGAGGCCAGGAGTCCAGCTTAAGAAAGTTTCTAAGAATGTAGAATCTGATAACTGTGAGCAGAAATAATTATGGAGCAGAAAAAGCTTTGAAGAAAATTTTCCAAGATTATTAATGTAGCAGATACTTGAAAATATACACATTTTCCTGTGGTTTTAAGAATTGTAAGCCAGGTTGTAAACAAGGAGCTGGCCCTGTTTTCCTTCTACCGCTGGCTAGCACAAGATTAAGACAACAACAACAACAACAAAAAGGTAGGTGTAATTTTTTTTATTTCACAACAGTTTCTGGGTTTTTACATATTTTTTGTTTCAGACACGAAACATTTTGGAATGTTGGATGGAGCCTGCATTTGGGTGGGTGATGACAACAGCAAGCTACATTTCTTTTTATTTGGAGTTTCATTATGAAAGTTTTTCATGTAGTAATAGTCACACTAGAAATGTTTTCACTAAAAAGGAGGCAGAGGGAATTACAACTGAATACTTAAAACTCCTTTAAGCAGGAATATAGTAATTGATAAATCCTTTGGAGCAGATGGTCTTCTAGCTGATTTAAGAGATATGAGGTCCCTGGGAGCAATTGCTCCTGGAACATCAACAACTAATTCCCATTCTTCACATGTTCCAAGTTCAGTATTCTCTGGAATGCTGCTAATCATTTTACTTTGTTCTCAAGAGAAACCTAAATAATTTTATTTGACTTCCAAAGTTTATACATAATCAGTGAAACAAATTAATTTTGTATCAGAAACTACATTTTCTATGTTCTAGTTATTGACCAATTTACATGCTTGGGTAATCACATCAGAATTATTTCTTGAAGGAAATCAAAGTATGCCATGGTTGAATCACTTGTGTAATGCACAGATGACTTTTGTGCTCACCCATACCTCCCCAGATGAAATCAGGCAGAGCAGATATACAAGGTGTGTGTTGAAAAAGGTGTTGTGAGTCAGAAGACAGAATTGGAATAAAAAAAACCTGGTGCTTAGTCTGTGACTAGTCAATTCACTTATTTATAGACATTTTTATTTAGATCATAATATTTTTATGGACAAGGTCTATCTTCTGCCATGTGTTCACACAGTGCTTTTCACAGTTATGTCCTGTAATTGGATCTCTGGATGCTATTGAAATACAAATTTAAAAAAAAAAAAAAAGATCATTAAACACAACATCAGTGATAATGTTAACATCATTTAGCACTATTTTCTCTTTCTGCGTAGCCTGAAAATTAAGATTTGGGCATAAAACCTCTCCACATTTTTTTGAGAGGGCAGCATGAAAAAAATCAACACTTTTCACTATAGGAATAGTTTAATTAAACTCAAATTGCTATGGAAATCAAGATTCGTATAGTTATTTCTTTGTTTTGACCCATTACCCTAATCCCTCCTAAGCAAAAAGAGACATGAACCAAAAGGGAGATACAAAATAGATGGTTTACTTGGTTAACAAATTGGCTTTAGCCTTCTAAGAGAATTCTTATTACCAAGATGGCTGCTATCGTGATTTTTCTTTTACAAGACTATTTTGACAAGACATTGTCTGATAGGCAGCACTTAAAAAAAAAAGAAAATATAAATTTTCTTTAACATGATAGTTTCACACTTTGCTTGGCATAAAAAACACTGTGTATCATAATACTACTACTCCATCAATTTTAAAAGTAATCCATCCACATTGCGCATTGCTGCATTATATGCACCCTTACACTGTTAACTGTAAAAAGGAAAATTAAGGTGTGACAATACCTAAACATCTTCATAACAGTTTTAAGTTTGTGGATATGTAAGACATAATTATCACTTATATCACACGTCCTGTTTAAATACTAGTCTGCATTAGGAAAACAACAGTGATTGTTCTTGCTTTCCAGTTTTACTTTTTCTTTTGCCAGTTTGTGTCCAAGTCCCTATTTCAATTACAGGTAAATGGAAATAAATCAGCACTTTTCTGCATGTTTTTCTCTCAGAGTATTTAACATGCCAAAATTTCAAGGTCAAAGAAATACAAAAACTGAGAAGAGGAAATCAGATGCTTAGTTGCAATCATCTACCAATGCATAGTGACTTATCTAAAGAACAATGTGTTTAAATATTGGTCAACATCATAAGGAAATGCCTTATTGATTGCAAGACTGAATAACTTTTATATATATATATATATATATACTAATAGAGAAGCACTATTGCAAAGAGAAATCCTATTTCCTGATTCCTTATATAAATAATTAATAGTTTATGAAAAGTTTAGCCTCTGAATATTTTCTGTGGTATAATAGCTAGCAGCTGGCTTAGATTGAGTAAATTCTGGTGAAGCATCTTATTCAGTCTTGAAGTAACCTCCACAGGCTCCAAAACATTTAGCACCCTCAGCTATTCTTCCATTTCCTTTTGCTCAAGGGTGAAAAGGTAGTGGTTGCAGTAGATGCACTGCTGGGGTACATCTACCTTAATTAACTCCTTAGCTCAGTTATTCTGACCATCTAGGAAGATGGATGAATGTTATACATCACCTCACTACCATCAATTGTTCACCCCATTAGAGCAGAGCAGAAGAATATAGACAAATGATTTATTAATCAAAAAAGAACAGGTTCAGCTGACCTGAAAAATAGTCACAAAACTGGGTCAAATCCATCAAAAGGTTTCTACTGGATTTCTCACACATAAACACACACACACACAAATAGCCTGTAAAAAATAGAAGGCCTGGGAGTCACCTTTTGTTACTAGTGAGACTGGGTCAATTGTGGAGGAAATGGGAAGGACCAAAGCTCATTTTGCTCTTTTGCTGGGACCCTTATCTGCTGATCCTGGCAGGCCCAAGAGACTAGTCTTCATGATCTCACACAGTACTCCCTAATACAGCTGTCTAACCCATGGTGTTAGGTAATAACATATTTATTGGGGCTCAGAGGAATGAAAATAACTCTCTTGGCAATGATTAATTGCTCCAGTGATGGAGTTGTTGAAATGTCAGTGCCCCAAGACTGGAGTCAATGAACTTGTGTCCCCCACTTCCTAACTACCTCAGCTCCTACAGCTTTGTCACAGCACCTATATCCATCTCTTTACCTCCACTAGTAAGCATTAACTAAAGATTCCCCAAACACAACGGAAATATTTGCTCTGAGTCAACAGAAAGGATTTGAGTGATCCAGAAAATGTTAGGAAAGAGAGACAGAAGACAAAAAGTTCATATCAATGAAAAAAAACCCCAACAGTATCTCTCTTCAAAATGTTAACATCACAGATCATTAGTACATTCTTGTCACTCTCCTGTCACTTACTGGTGACTTCTAGTAAGTTCTTAATAAAAGGCCAGATGGGCCTCTTACAGAACAACACTGAAAAAACTTATCATGCACCCTTATTACCTTAAACACCAGATTGGATTCTGATTCAAAATAATTTGTTTACTGGTAATGAGATGTTATTCCGTCACCTAAATATAGAAGTAATTATTCAGTGAAGATTTTCATAAATGCAGGACTGAAAAAGAGTGTCTCTTACCTACCCAGAGCCTTTTTGAAAAACTAGAGAACTAACAATGGAGGTTGTTTCTTCTAATGCTTCCAATGAGATAACATTAATAGCTTTCAATCAAATTAACTGCCTGTTGCTGAATATCCAGTAACTCAGATCCCATGCTCATTTTTATTCTTTTTTTTTTTTTCAGTGTGTGACTGGTGTGTCAATACTTTAAGAACCATGTTCTTGATATAAGGCTAACAATTCCTATGTAGCTTGTCAATACTAAAAAGCAGTAAATTCTCAGATGTTTTGCATGAGGTGAGAAGTGACAAGCCTACAAAATGCTGTCCTATTGGAAGAACATAACAGTTTCTGCCAGTGATTTCCCCAATGTATGGAAATTGTTCTCTGTGCTATAAAAATAACTGTAAATGTTCACTGTCTTTCTGTTCCTACAAACTTTTTTTTCAAAATGTTTCTAATCTCTATAGGATCATTTGGAAATAGTCACAAGTTTGGTTATGTAGGCTGTGAGATTGGAAGTGACCCATGAGAAATTATGTTGATGGTGCTAGACTGTCAATGATTAAGAATGACAAAAACAAAGATAGATGAATCATTGCTCATGGCTCATCTCTTTTCTTCAAATGAATTTCAAATCAGAAGTTATTCCTAAATCCTCATATCAGTGAAGGCCAGAACTGGAAGTATATGGGATTCACAGCTTTATGAACATGGTAAAAATTTTGCCAGGTATTGAGTTATGCTTTTCTGAATAAGAACAGACACAAGCATGTAATCTACTTTTTGTAAATATTTTGTGAACTTGTCTAAATCTTTAAACTGGTATGTCATTCTGTTTCTTGAAGTTCTAAGATTTAATATTCTGAAAAAACAACTAGTTACTCCATCTATCAGAAGACATTTTCCCTATAAGCCCTTCTAACATTCACGTTTTCTCCCTTTTATTTTGATGTTTGTTAGTAACTTAACAAGAACCATAAATCAAGTATTTTTTTTATGTGTTTTTACTCTGACATTTTAAATCAGGATCAATGTCTTCTTATGATAGTCATTTGTGAAAATTAGAACAGCTACTAACTGTTCTCTCAAAATATCCCTGATTTATGATACGTAAAAAGAAAGCAAGGAGAACAAATGGAGTACAACTATAATAGCAATGTTAACGTTGCAGTTGCCTCAGCCTGTTAGTCCCAATTTGAACAGCTTGACTTTCCCCTCTTGCTATTCACCAGTTTCTATTCTTCTACTCTCCAAATATTTCAGCACATTTATTTCTTGGTCCATGCTTTACAGAAGAAGAACAAACAAATTAGAAATTCTATATAATTCTATATTGTAATATAATTATAACAATTTCTATTTACTAAATAATTTCTAATTCCCTAATAAAGCTGGAAAAGCCATACTTAGCAAAACTTGACTTTCACTGTGAATAATGACTTATTTGATCAAAAATGAAAAGGTGGTAACAAAAAGACCTTTATGGGTTTATAGCATTCCCACTCATTAAAGAAATCCACAGTGTATGAGTTTGAAAAACAATGGTATTAATTTTTTGCATAAACACCTCTCATTTATAATCTCAAGTTAATCCTACATTATTCATAATTGTTATAGTCTTATTTTTAAAAGTGAAATTATGACATAATTTTGTTGGTTTTGAGAAAATTCCCCAACAAGACTTCTTCCCGAATTTTTAGCTCATAATAAGATTTTTCTCCAGTTGAAGACACTTTATATTGGAACAAAACCAAGCTTTGCAGTCTTCATGGCATTCATTTGCACTGTCATCTAGACTGTGGCAATTGCATTCTGTTCCTACACTCCCTGTGTATCAACAGACTCTGTTGTGTAATATAGTACAAGTTTGTATTTCCATATATATAGGCCCTGATTCTGCAATCAGATCCATTTGGACAAAAGCCCTTTGTCTGTGGAGAATACTCATGATTTCGAAGTATGGCCATCTGTTCTGAGATTTTACAACTAAGGCTGCATGACAATAACTTTTTTTTTTCTCACAAAAGAAATGCTATACAATGATTATTGCTTATTGTATGTTGCTACTGTTGAAGTTGTGGCTAAGTTGCTTTATTTTTTTGTACAAAAAAGTATGGGACGGAAGACTTATTACATTGTCAGTGTAAAAACTAATGCTACAAGCAGTTGAAGAGTATAACTGCTGCGTACCAAGAAACCACTGATCACATCTGGTTGTACTGTAGTTACCTACCCAGCAGAAGATGCCATAGATGTCAAAAGGTTTATGTTTTTTCTTGTTCAGATTATTATCATTATTCCCCTCTTCCTTTTCATATACATACCCATATGTTCTGTTTCTGCATTTGTGTTTTTTCTTGGTTTTGGACAGCTGCATGGTGAATTAACACACATCTAGTGTATGGACATAATGCAGCTCCAGTGTTGCATAATCTCCTTCTCCCAGGTGGTATTAATAATCATTAGTCTGTTGTATTGAATGACAAAGGAAAATCCATAAAGGATTAATCAGAGAAATTAAGTTTGGGGTTGATTTCTGAGTAAATTTTAATCTATACTGAAAATGCTTCATCCAAAGATAATTGCCAATTTTATTTTATTTTTTTTAATGAAGTGAGAATAATGGAATGACCAGGAACAATAAGAATATTCTCTAGCTTCATCACCAAATGTTTTTTTTCTAGTCAAGATGAAGGCCTTTATCAGTCAAGCTCTTTGAAGCTTCAGTTTGCATCTGTCTGCACACTATGCATAGCACTAAAAGGAAAAGGGAAGCTTGCACATATAAGTGTATTCCTCCTCCCAAGAGCATTTTAGCTTTATTTTGTAGCTGTGTTAAATGAGCAAGGGCAGTAAGACGAACATATTGCTTAAAGCAAAAACATGTCCAATTTTGCATCTGCAAGCAGCTCCTTTTTCATAATCAACAAAAATAAGGATGTAGCTCATCATTTGTAGAATCTACTGCTATAGTCAGATTCCGATTTACTGTAAGCAAAAGAATGAGGTTTTTTTCCACATTTCTTTCAATTGAGTGAACAGCAGAGTCTCTTGGTTCAGCACATATAGAGAGAAATCGTTTTGAAACATAAAATAGTTTTCACAAATAATAGAAGTCACAGAGATAAAAGTAGAAAGAATTATTCTGTTTAATTTTTTAATTGCTGCCATTCAGCAGAAAGGATCTTAGCAAATTATTATTAAAATTACAGAATAACTATTTTATTTTCTTTGGATGCTGAAACCTATGTTGGAAGAATGGGCACTGATTCACAACATTGTGTCAGTCGATTCAGTTATCATCTGATTTAGTCCATTCTGATCAACAAAGCACTTTAGCATATAGCTGATTTGAAGGCTTTGCTCAGCTCAGCTAGAATCAACAGAACATACCTCATGCATAAGGATATTGGTGAGGGGAGATGGACTTAAGTATGCACTTAAATGGCCTTACTGAATCAGGGCGTAGACAATTTGCTCTGCACAGGCAGGACTGAGTAAGCATGAAATCTTACTGATATGAATGAGATTTTCTGTGACTAGAGCAGAAAATTAGAATTCCATTTAGTAGGTGAACAAAAATGTGCAGCTTTAGATAGCAAAGGAAAAAACAACAAAGCACAACAGATAAAACCTCTATACTTTGTGCATATATATATATATATATATATAATTTTTTTTAATATTGCATATAAATGCAAGCAGTGTTACATCTGCCGGCAGAAATGTGGCTATTAAACCTCCCACCAATAGAACTTCAGGAAAGTTAGGTGATGAATTGCAAGCAGCTGCATCTTTACTGCACAGTCAGGATTTTATAATAAGGCTGTAGGTAATGTTTCTTTGCATAATTTTCTTGCTTAGCTGAAAAAGAGTATCTTTCTTGGGAAAATCTCAAGAATGTCTATGAAGGGCTAGGTCTCGTGGGGAATCAAAAGAGATTTACGCATCTAAAGTATCAGTTAGATGTTTAATTTAGGTCCTTAAAAACCACACCAACCCTAACAGCAGTACACCACCATGCAACCCAAACTTTACAACAGAACAGTCCCTTTCATGCCACAATATGAGACAGCAGTCTGCCACCTTAACCATTTGGCCTGATGGTGAGAACCAGCGTGTGCACATGCTTAACAGAAATTCTGTAAATAAAAATCTGACAGACATACAAGTTCCAATTGGTAATGAGCATGTGCAACCTCACTCTAGGTTGCCTAGCCCACAGAGTTTTAATTAGGGTGCCCTCCAGGGAGGTTTGGGTTCAAATCCTCTCAGTAAAGGATACTGAACAGCATCCTGACTGGCCCTATCAGCTGTGCAAAAAGATGGCTAAAGAGCCCCAGCTCTCTCAGCCTCTCCTCATAAGGGAGATGCTCCACTCCCTTAGAATGGTGCTTCACACATGCCCAGCACAGAGGGATGCCTCCTCCAGGCAGCCAAGCAGGCCTACTTCTTTGATATGATTCTGAAGAAGGTGCCCAAGGAAACATTCCAGACTGTGTAGCAATGGAGTGTACTTGGTTCAACAATTAGCAACAGGTTTTGCAGGGGGAATATCCTATCAGCAGATGTTGAGGTCTGAGTTTAATACAAGTTTTCTCAGAGTTGTTGGTTGATATGACAAATCCTATTTGCCTCCTGCTACACCACTGCATTTTATTCTTGTGTGAACTCAGTTAATTAACATGTACCTGATGTGATAGGCAGCAGTTGCCACTAGCCTCATGTTTCAGTGCTCTCCTCCAGCAAATAGCAGTGCAAAAACTTTACAGTGCAACCACTGCAATGGAACATATGGTGTGTGCTAAACCATGGGTATAGCTGGATTCTTATGTAGCCATTCACTACTGCGCTTCAAGCTGCATAAAGGGAAATTCTAGTTGCCAGTAAGTCAACAAAACTTAGATCAGATGCAAAAGACCAGAAGAAATATGCTGCATATTTTCAGACTCTTAGCATAGTTGCATATTCTAGTTATTTCACTTTCATGTCATTCCTTATCTCTGCAGTCAAACTAAAGAAGAGTATTTTGTTGACAAAATGGTTTCAAAGTCTGTGCTAATAGCCTAAGCTCCTCTATCCTTCTCTTCCAGGTGGCTGGTTCAGTTTCACGTGGTACAGCACACTGATGTTGTATTTATCTAACAGGGCAGCTTCAGATACCTAATGCTTTCAGTGTGTTACTCCTTTCTTTGTTTCACTGTGCACACAGATACATTACCAAGGAAATGGAAATGTAAACAACTCATAGAACTTCTGAAATATAGATGACACAGAAGCCACTTGCTAAAGTCAATCATACCCTGGCAACTTAATGTCTTTCAGTGACAAGAAAACTCAAAGTTCTTTCTAGTGACAATTGATCATACTACTTCACTTTTCATGAGAAACATGAAATAAAATGGAAAAGAATGTCATATCCATCAGTAAAGAAAATACCTCTGAAAACAAATATAGCAGAAGATATACTAAATAAATTGACTAAACCTTTTTTATGGGGTAAACCCACATAAGATTTGATCTCAAAATTAGATTATTTATGATACTTGGAACTTCTGAAAATATTTCACTTAAAACTCAAAATATCTAGTCTATTGCTTTGCTTGCAACAAATTTGTTCTGCTTGGATATGCCAACAAGAAAGAAAAATGCTGTAGAAAGCAACCACAAACAAAAGAAAAGCTTCACACTCCATTGCATTCTCACTGCTGAAGACAAAAGGTGTCATGAATAAAGAAAGGAATCAGCATTTGAAATATTTTCTTCATATCTTTTTCATGAAGCATATATTTTTCATCTGAAGGCTCTGTGGGGTCTTTAATAATGCTATTAACATCATTCTTTTAAACAAGATTTTAAGACTCATACTGCTTTTTCCTAAAGTACAGCAACTGAGAAAGAGGAGCTGCAAAAAAAACCAAACAAACCAAAACAAAACCAAACTGCTTTGGGGTTCCACTAATTCCCACCTCTGAAGAAAAGTTAGTATAGAGACTTAATGTCTGTTTGATGCCAAATAAGCTACTTTTTCCCTTGCTGAATGAGGTCACTTGTGACTGAATCAAGTGGTATTTGATCTCACTGTACTGATATGTCAGAGCACTGAAACAGGCAGTAAGAGATTTGATCACAGGAACAGGTTAAGTGCACGTGGTGAATATACACCATGAGGTCCATACTTCAAGTCTACATCACATAACCTGCATCATGTGGATAACATTAGTTAATGTTTACATTGCTACAAGAGGAGAGGATGCAAAAGTGATGGGCAGAAATACTTAGAAAGTCTCTCTTCTATAGTTAAACCCCACCCTGGCCATACTGTGGGACAATCAGTGACTATTTACTGTTGCAGTGCAGGAGAAAAGAGAAAAAATCATATGAGTCAGGTAGTGTGTCAGTAATAGGTTTCTGGTTGAGAGTAACTCTAAACCACTCTTCAATGGCAAGCAAACTCCATGGAGGCAGCACCACTGCCAACCACCTGTGTCCCTCACCCCAGCTAATTTCCACTGTCATTGCACTTCTCTGGCTAGTCCAAAGACTTTAGTTTCTACTCCTAGCAGAATTAGCTCTTGTATTCCCATTGCAGTGTTGCAGGAGAGTTAGAGAATAACAATAGGTTTCACAGGGGATTAAATGCACAAATGTCATTTATTATTGTTATCATATTTTTCTGTGGCAGTCTCCAATCAGAACCTGGGGCCACTATGCTATAATCTGAATTAAAGGAGAAGTTCGTCAGGGAGCTTCTGTTGAAAATAGAGTTCTGATTAAGCCTATGTAATACTTGGATCTTATTTAGAGGCAGGAAAATTTGGTTTAAACTGGACAGTTTTGCACATTCATAAGCAAAGTTAAAAACAGATAGTGCCCACTGCAAAATTGAAACTTTCCAATGTGACATGAATGTCAAACCACAAGACAGCAGAGCAGGAAAATATATTTTAAATAATTTTGTGAAAATAAAATATCTTCATTAAACCATTTATATAAAAAGCAAACCTGAAAACCTGTAATGTTTTATTTTATCTATAGGACACAATGCAGAATCTTAGATTTCTCAAGTCAGTAAATTACATATATATATATATATTAAAAAAAATTG